>JAOUQW010000015.1:10033046-10047834 GCA_028565825.1 Olivaichthys viedmensis
TTCGAGTTTTAGTCAACACCAGACATAACGTATAATCGAGATATTAATCGTAATCGAGTGACACTGAAAAATATATCGTGAAGACATTTTTGGCCATATAGCCCAGCCCTACTTTGAAATGATATCTTTATATTATGCTAATATTTCTCTCTGGAAAGCAATCTGCCATCCCTCTGTTCCATGATCCACAGAAAACCGTTGAACACTACTTGTTTGGAGATATATACACACACACACAAAGTGTGAGAAACCCCAGATCTCTTCGGTGATCAACAGCCTAAGCTACAAAATTAAGCTCCAATTCCTTGAAATCAGCATCAGCAGTGCCATATGCCGTTTCACAAAGGGAGAAAGAATGAGCGATTAAAAGAGAAGAAAGCACAAGAAGGAGGAAATGAGAGAAAGAAAAAAAAATGAAGAGACAGTGGGAGGGAGGTAAACCAAAAACAGCTGTTTGGCTTCCAGAAGACCTAAGAGTCACAGAACAGACAGAGCAAAGGAGTGTGTGTGTGTGTGTGCATATATGTGTGTGAGAGAGAGATACAGTGACACAGGGAGTTTAATTTAAATCTAAGTCAGCTCAATCACTCACTCTCTCCCTCAATCACTCATTCCCAGTATCTTCCACTGCAGCCTATGCACCCATAAAACACATGTTTAGCAATAAACAGAAGCACAGACAGACCCACACACACACACACACACACACACACACACACACACACACACAGCTGTTCCCGTCCCCCCTCCACTATTTGCCAGCCTCATCTCTCCTCTGGCAGAAAAAGCAAGGGCGTAGGTTCGGTAAATTCCTCACTGTCCATCCTCCAAAAAGAGCAGTGGAATTCTTCACATCTGAGCAATGCCATTAGAGAGGCAGAACCCAGGCCAGTCTCGCGCTCTATCCTCTATAAACACCAGCACCTCCAGCCAAAGACTACACGTCGAACTCCTGCTGCCATGACGCATTGCCTCGGCAATGAAAGATATCACCTTGCTCAAACACAGTGATTTTCGTTCCCAGTCCTAGAGAACCCATGCACTGCATATTTTGGTGATTTTGCCGCACTACCGCACCTGACTCAGCTCATAAAGGGCTTGTTAATTAGCTGACGAGCTGAGTCAGGTGAGTTAGAGCCGAGTTAAAACAGAGAAACGTACAGGGCATGGGGTCTCCAGGACTTGGAGTTAGAACCGCTGCTCACTCACACACACACACACACGTAATAGCATATGTAACGTAAGCTTGAAAGTGAATTAAACCGATACTGTTAAGGGCTCAAATGTAAACATGTTTCGCCATCTGGTTTCAACAGTAACTATGGACTTAACTGAATTCTCCTTAGTCGGCTTTAGCCCGTCAGACAGAGTCAAATGGAATTTTTGTTGATGCAGAAGCTTACTTTTACTGTGAGTATTTAGGGGCTGAACAAAATAACTCGGCTTACTTAGTCCAACCGGATTTGGACTCTAAATATCGGCAGTTGGATCAGTTGTGGGCGAATTTCTCCTGTATAACATTGGTATCAATTCTGAAAACCCGATGTGGGATTTTTGCCAGGGACTAAAAGGATTAGCCTTGATCTCCACTTGACTCTCGTCAAACTAGTTCATCCAGTTCATGAGCTGAGAGAAAGAGAGCAAAAAAAGAAAGACAAAAAAAAAAAAAAACCTGTCTGACAGTTAACTAGAGGGAAGGAGGGACTACGAGACCAAGTCACCAGGAAGTAGGTATGCACATAATAAATAAATGCACAACAGTCCAACAAGATACACAGCATTCCATGGGCACAGTGAGAAACTAGTGAATAAGAGAGAAACAAAGAGAGAAGGAGATTCTTTTATCGCCTCCACATACTTCACCAAATACATTTAATTATTCATCAATGACTCGAGACTTGTCAGTACTTGATAAATCCTTAGACAATTAGGTGAGCCTAGAGTACATTGCAGTACTAATGTTTATGACGCTTGAAAAAGATTTACAATCATTCTATTTAATCTTTCAGTCCTTTCTCAATGAACATCAAACCTTTTCAGAGCTACTGAAGTGTTATCTTTAATAACCCTAACTAATTTAGGGTCGGTATCATTGCCGAAATTAATTTTCCCAGCTATGACAATAAATTAAAAAGAAAAGACCTCACCCAAGGCTCCATTCACGTTTGAGCGCAGTGTCTGCGGTCTGCATCTTATCTTTACGAGCATGATGACAGCACACCCAACGAACGCAATCTCAATTGCAACATCAGATGGTTGTAAAAAGACGAACACAAGCACTTTGATCAAAACAAAGCAGTCGTAATGATATTCCAAATGAAACAAAAGCGCATCATTCGGCATCTGACGTAAAAGTTAATGAAGTATTAGTATCAGTATTAGCCTACAGAAAGAAGTACGGGTGCTCCCTTAAACAAAAGCATGCTGTTGTGATGGCCAACACTGGCTCTCTATGATCCTGTGTCCTCTGATCTAATCTCATCTCCATAAAAATCCACTCCAAATCATTGCCGCTGCACTCTCTTTATCAGTGGTACGGTCTTGGCCTGCGTTTCAGACTGCAGAAGTGGATTAACCTATTCAGAACAAGAGGGGGGGTTTAACAGGTCAAAGTGCAAAACGCAGGGCCATAAAGGTGGCGATGAGGCGAGGACGCCCCCCCCCTCCCACAGGAGCCATCTTGGTTCTAAACGGGGAGGGTAAAAAAACAAAAAAACAAAACAGAGCCTTGCATGCAGCCTTTTAATACCATTTTTAATGTGATGGGATCTTTTTTTAGTCTGCAAAAATTGCCCCAAACAAAAGGCACAGCACGGCAATTAGAATTTAATTAGTCAATGATGTTATTAAAAACTTTTTTGATTCACCCAGCAGGGGAGGAATCTAAAATGGGGTTGACTTAACCTCCACCACACAACAACCCCCCCCAACCCAAACATGTACACGGTGTGCAGTGGTGTCTGGTGACTGTAATAATGCCGCCGCCCCCCGTAGCCCACCGCTGCTACACAGGGGGCCAAAAGAGAACGCCTGAAAGCAGGTGAAAACCCTGGTGGCGTGCATACCAACGGCCCAGGCCACGTCTGCGCCACACATCACGACCCCTCGGCTCCGAGCACACACACACACACACTCACACACACACACACACACACACGTGTGTTTCCACTTAAAACGGTAGACATGCAGTGTGGCAGGGGGAAAAAATGCTTTCTGTGGAGAGGGACTAGTGATTTTGTATATGCATGTTTGTTCGGTTAGAAGCAGAAAAGGAATTGGGAAATAAAGTCCTCATTAAATACAAACATACACACGCATAGACAACCGCTCCTCGGCCTAGATCATACGCACATAACCATCGAGTAGACCTGTGGAACAAATTAGCACCAAAAATAACTATCCTATACAATATCCAGCAAACTACCATTAGGAATCCTGATTATTAGGACTGATTAGGACAAAATGGAAGCACTTAGCATTGCTAAATAAGTTATGCCTCGTAGCGAAACACTAATACAGCAATTAGCTTTTAGCGCCTAGCTTTGGATAATGGGGGTCTCTTTTAACGCATACCAAAGGCTAATCTACACTGAAATGGCTGCTACATTTCACCAGTCGTGTACAATAAAGGCAAACCCCACCATCAATGACTAAGCCAGTTATTGACACAAAAGAGCAGAGAACAAAGAGACGGACAGAGAGAGAGGCTGAAAGACTGAAAGACGGATGAAGTCGAGGTTTCGGCGGGGTCAAAGGCACAGCAGATGGGGCATAGGGCATGGGGGCACGGCCACGCTTGGCGTGGGTGCTGCTGCATTCCTGTGGGATTTGCGTATGCTCGGATTCTCTTTCGTAAAGCGAGCAGCGACTGCACGTCCTCCGACACCTCTTGGTGTGAGAATTTCTCTGATCCTCCATGAATCTCTCCCCTAAGACGAGCTGGGAGAAAGATGCCTGGATAACATTAAAGGCTACTGCGAAGCAGGAATTTCAGATTAAACTGCCGTTGACACAAAAGGCACGAAGATTACACAGGATTAGGGCGACAGGGTCATAGACTCTCTACTCACTCGACGCTGGAATTTCATTTAAGCGCGCCAGACTGACTTTATGCAGAAGAATAAGTAATAATCTGAGGAACAAAAATAAACGTTTGCTCCAGCTAGGTTAAATATCAGGTTATTATCCTGATATATCCTCTCCCACACTCAAGCGCATACACTTTTCATCCTCCTACACACACCAGCCCATATGTAAAGGTCTGCGAGTGGGCAAGCCTGAAGCATACTGCAGGATAACCGCCAGCCACTCTGCGGTGAAAAAAAAAAAAAAAGTAAATAAACTAAATAAATGAAGAGAGAGCGGCATCTGGAGCTCACGCACACACTCATTCTGCTCCCACTTACACACTCTGCATGCATCAACAACCAGGCTAATATTGACAGTGATTGCACACACGTGCACAGCTCGAACGCTGAAGGAAGGCATGAGCGTGTTCACACACCCATTCAGTGTGTGCTTTATTAGTCAGAGCCAAAGCAGTGACTTTTGACCTCTGCCTAAATACCCTGCCTAACTGAGTCAGCACCATGGCAACCAATGACATCACCAATGAGCCAGTGAATTCCTTTTAAACAAAAGCACGGGCAGCTATCTTTAGATCGCTATGTAATTGCTCTACATGCAGAGAACAGTCGGAATTCGCAATGAGATACAATCTATTACTGAATGAAGTGCGCGGTGCAAATTAATGCCGCGCATCATTCTCACTCTCTCACTACTACAGTGCATAATCATATGCACGCTCAATTGATTTGGTTATTCATAGCCATGAGGTTTGCATCCGTCACATTTCAGCAGGTTTCCATCGGTTTGTCTGCTACGAAGGGGCCACTGGTGAGTTAGCAGCATTCCCACGCTGGAGTCAAGCTGCTGAATTATTCACTTCAAGACTCACTACACACTGCAGGAGAAGTGCACAGCAGTGCACAACAGAGATCATTGTGGAGAGAGAGAAAGTGCGAGAGATTCTAAATGAGATAGCATGTGAAACCGGGTCTCGGAGCATGTGCTGATGTTGTAAAGATGCGCACTCATTCTGCAGATAGCATCAAGGGCTCACTTCCTGATCAATTCTGCCCGGCACTCGTACATCCAGCTTTGAAACATCATCCTTGAATTAAAACCAGAACACGGACTCCGGCAATGCAATGATGCATGAATAAAAGAGGAATACTTGAGCTCAAGAAGATGGATGGACGGTTGATAGAATGAATGAAGCTTCGTACAGGCTGCTATTGTGAGCTGTGGTGATTCAGAAGTGGCAGGGTGCGTTACTGTTAGGGCTGGGTAGAGAAACTGTTTAATTAATAGGGGAAACCAAGGTTGAAACATAATCAATGGCGATATGCGTGAGCTTATATCACTTTTTAAGGCGTCTGCTGAATTAAAGCACAAGCTCCTCATTCGTATGCTTTAACTGCTTGGTTGCGTACTGTGCTGGCATTAAGAGTTGTTGTTTAGAGTCTAATTGTATAACATTTCAAACACATCTGCCTTATTGTGATTCAGAGATATGGAGACATTTGAAGTAATATTGTCTTTATAATGTATAATGTGAAAATATTTGGTTCTAGAAGCCTTCAATATTCAGATATTTTTGACAAAGCAAGGCTGTAATATTATAAATGCTGCAGATGGCAAGGAAAATAAATAAATACTGGCTCGTATCAGAACTTTTTTTCTTCTTTTTTTTAATAAAAAGATTTTAAAGTATTAACGTTACAGAGCCCAGGATTTCCCCAGAGTCATTCCTGCTATTGGTTTTCAAAATAGTAAACATGGTCACCATTTTTCTTTTCACTTTTCAGCGCTCAATAGCGCTTTTTGAGTATCGAAATTCAGTTCAATGCCCGAGTTAGCAAAAACCCATTCAGACCAGTTCTAAATGGAGGTGGAAACATACGAGTGAGAGGATGAAAAGAGTGTAAGAGCATAAGGGATAAAAGCATGACAGAAAATAAATAGAAAGAGATATAAGGCACCCAAGATAGAGGAAGAATCACAAAAAGACATGCGCACTGGGCAATAAACACCATCAGAAAGATGAGAAAGCAAGCAGCACTCCAAACCAGAACCTGCCCTGTTCAGGAGGAGCATGTCTCATCTCTTCAAGATTGACATTTGTTCACTTCTTTTGAATCTTTCTCTTGAGCACTTCACTCTCCTCTTTAGCACTGCGTTCTCCACACGCGCACACGCGGCACTTGTTCAGCAGGGCATATGTCGAAGCACTAGTCACACAGTCACTCTGCACCTCTCCAACAATTTAAACCAAATACTTTTGACAAAACTACTCACACAATGTCTACAACCCAACCCAAGTGCCCTCCATCTATAATTCTAATCACCACTTCGGAGTTCTGATTGTTGAGCTGCAGAAGTGTCCATTCCTGAAGCCCTCTTTAATCCGCGTGAACTTCATCAAACAGCTTTTTCTCAAAAGACCACAGGACGAGAAGAAGAAGAAAAAAAAGAAAAAAAAGGTAGAGGGTCCTTTGAAGAATGGCAGAAAGTGTAATGGATAAAAATAACACCTGAAAAGGCCGGGTATTAATAATCCATAACTTCCATCAGTGCTGTCATGGCAGCCGACAAGCTGGCACAGGTATCTAAAGCTCCATCCTACTCATACCCAGTCTCCAGCACTCAACCTTTCATTGAAGGGGATTTTTTTTTTTTTTTTAAGCAGCTCGTGGATCCAATTCTGTCTTAGATACACGTCTTTACTTTCACACGGCATTCTGGAGGAGCAGCCCTTGCCTGGCCTCTGCACTGCAGAGCACTGAATGATAAACATACTACTGCAGCAAAGGCGAAAATCTTTCACAGTCATTGCGTTAGAAAACTGACTCCCCTTTTCCACATAACCTGTCCATTCAGCGTGTGTGTATAAGGAATATTAGCGATAAGGCTTGCAGTGTGCGTCTGCAGCGCTGGTGTTTTTGAACTTGCTCCCTCATGGGAGGTCAATCTCCCTGCACAGTGGGCGCCTCAGGGAGAAACACAGTTAGCGCAACACACGTGTGTGCGCGCGCGCGCGTGTGTGTGTGTGTGTGTGTGTTCATGCGTGTGTCGGGTAACTCGTTTGCTCTTTACGACCCCGCACTTCACGCTGTAACCGCCAGTCCTTTAAAATGCTTTTTAATATCACCACACGCCTAAGGACAAAGAGCGTGAGAGCACGCGCAACAGCAAGCAAAAGTGTGTGTGTGCATGTCTTCTCCACACACCATCTCTGGAGATGATGAGAGACCATCACCTCACGGGATAGTCGCAACATTAGGCTTTATACTTGGAGCACGACAGTACGAATAATTCTAGATCATGGTTTTTGGTTCATCACGATGTCTGCTTACAACTTCACATCTTTTGCATGAGGATGCTATTAACATGACAATAACTCCCTCCAAAATCTAGAGTTTGTTTGCTTATGGATATGCAAGCTTCTAAAAACACATGGTAGACTTCCTAATGAATTGGCAAAACCTATATGCATTAATATCAAATGTCTAATTTGATATTAATGCAAAAAAACAAAACAAAAAAAAACAAGATTTTCTATAGCAAATACTTTATTGATTAAACAATTCCTATTTTATTGATTTTTTAAAATGTTAACTGACCAAAGAAAATGCTGTTCATTGTTGCATTGCTATAACAATGCAATTCACTTGGCAAAGGGGAGGCGTTCTCCACCATTCCCTTATTCCACATTTTGTTTTCACATTCCGTTCCTCAGGGAACCAAAGACTATCTGGAGGTTTCTTACCCTCAGTACTGTACCTCTGACCTGCTCTTAGGTTACACATAGCAAGTTATGAGAACAGCAACCACACCTTATCATAAGAGTACAAAGTCTCACTTTGTGTCTTTGTCAAGGTACATTCCTTTCTCTTGCTGAGCATAAACCTTGACTCGCTCGTTCACGTGCCGTCTCGGGCCCTTCCTTTCAACGCCATATCTTCCAGTACAGCCAGCTTGTGACACTTGCTCTCATAAAACTCATGGCCAACTTCACCACTATTTGTGCATGCTAAAATTGTTTTTCTCTTTCTACCCATTGTACTCATAAAGGAAATTAGGGAAGTTGTTATAAATTAAGGGTTGTTCAGGGAAAAATGTTTTTTTTTTTTTTTTTTTTTTTGAAGTACAATGGCTCAGGGCTTAGTGGGCTTATTAAGAACAGCAGTGGTCCACTGAAAAAAAATTACCTCAATAATTTATGTAAACATGTATTATCTTTATAATGAATCAAATACATTCTTTTTTTACAACTTGCACTATGTTTTTAATTGTTGGGAGGACAAATTAAATGATTGCTTCACTTTCAAGTAATAGGCTTTTCATTGGCCCTGTTCCTTTTATTGTGTTAGATTTTTACATGCTAATAATTGACAGAGCAATAAACATTTTTGGTGTGAGGAAGCGCATCAACTTTAAATATTTATCTGTTTTTTTGCAGTTCTACTGCCTCCATCTGTGACTATTATTCCAACAGAGTCCCACGTTAGCTCCATACGCTCATGAAATCTCGCTTTTGAAATACAAATCAGTGCTTATAAACACCATTTAATCAATCTCCTAATTTTATAATAATTACTAGTTCTCACCAATTTTGGTCATTAAATTCAATTGAATTTTTTTTTCTTCTTTTTTTCTTTAAGTTTTGTGGTGACATCTAAAAATGGCAGCTGTGGTAGCATAAGTTTATACATAACTCAAGAGCATAACATCTAACAGATTCCAAATAAAAGCAACTTAACACTAACAAATGTGTGCCTTTGTTGTAAAAAAAAAAAATAGATATAAATATTCAAAACAAGTGAGCTTACTTGGCTCAGTTCCCTTAAAACTGCAGCTGCAAAAAACTTCCAGAATATTTTCAAAATGGCCTTTCCCTAAAACAATGCCGTTTGCGTTGAAGTCACCTGGTATTTTAGCTCTTTAAAAAGTAGGCTTTATCCTATTCAATGAATTATCTTGTAGCTTATTTCACCTGAAAAGCGTTTTCTTGTGATGTCATTATCTATTCCAGTATAGTATAATGCTGACAGTATAACTGTTTCAGATTTACTTATATAAATCTAGAGTCATATCTATACATTTCCAGCTTATGAGCTCATTATCCAGCCCTCCATAAGTAGGCTCAGGGGTGCTGGGGGAAGAAAAACTTGAAATTGTACAGGGTACTGGGCCTCCAGGACCGGAGCTGAGAAACCCTGATCTAGGGCTGCCCAATAAACCTTATTCTACTCGTGAACGTGTTTTTTGGTTCCTTCAATTAATTAAACATGATCAACTGCAATATTGGTGAGCTTAGCTAAAGTTGGCTAATCGGCTCATCATTTTGGGAAGTTCGTCTACAATAAGCAAAGCTATGGAGTTAAGTGCATTTCGCAGTAGTGAGGTGGTAGCGTCGCTACTTTTTAAAATCAAACAGCTTGTAAGTAGTTACTTTATCGTCGGAATATCAGAGTAGCATTGATTAACACTACATCGTTTAATTTTCTTAACGTATACAATCTATATTTTTAATCAACAAGTTGTAAATTTTCTTGTCGGTAGGTTGAAAGCAAACTGACTCGAGGTTACCGGCTGCCAATGAGTCTGCGCTCTTTGACACTGGCCTGAAAAACTCTGTGAAATGAATGCAAATGACTGAGTGTCATTGCCAGTCCGGGTTATCCAGGTCAAGGGAAGCTGGATCACCACCACTGATTCCAACGCTCCCAGCTCCATCTGCGTTTTCTAGCTCTTTTCTAGCTAACAGATTCCAAACAGGTATTTTTTGAAAAGTGGAAGAAGAAAAAAAGAAAGAAAAAAAAAGAAAAGAAAAAAAAGAGTTAGCTTGTAGCTTAGCTAACTAACTTTTTTAAGTAGGTTGCCCGACAATTCAATTCAATTTGTGAATTTGTATAGCGCTTTTAACGATCGACATTGTCACAAAGCAGATTTACAGAAATGGAATCAAGATCTAGATCCCTAATGAGCAAGCCAGAGGCGACAGTGGCAAGGAAAAACTCCCTGAGACGACATGAGGAAGAAACCTTTTGAGGAACCAGACTCAAGAGGGAACCCATCCTCTTCTGGGGGACATCCGATAGTGGGATTATGAATCATTAAGGAAAAAGGCAAACGGTACTCATGTGTTTAAAGGATGTTTGGTATGAGCATATTGTAACTAAGAGTCCTGGGATGAGCACAGGATAGTCTTTATGATTCCAGCTGCAGTCCGTAGGAGATACAAGTCTGCAGTGTCCAGGTGAGATTATCCATTTAACACTAGGCTAACATTTACTTTAAATTGACCCTTGTACATTAAATCACAAGCTCCTGATTCATATGAACTTTCTATTTGGTTGTATACTGTGGTGGTAGATATACAGCACATTTATTTATCCGAGTACAATTGTGTTTGCATTTAGCATTTCAAAGGTTGACTCAAATGTGACTACGGAGCAGTCCAATTGTGAATGAAAGATTTATACTTTTAAAGGAATACAGGATTATAACGTATAATGTGAACAAATTCTGGGTTTTTTTTGGTTAAGAATGATAAAATGACGAATTACTGTGATCAATAATCGTGATTTCACTATTAAGCAAAAATAACTGGTCGTCATGCAGCCCTTTCCATATCTATATTACACTTTACACGATATAAATTATCCATATTACACTTTATAATAAGACTCCAAGTGGCCCATGGCTGGTGCTGTTTTCGAGGAACGTGGATACCTGGAATTCTTCTGGGCGCCATTGCTTAGCTGTTTCGATTTTAACGAGGGGGAAAAAAACTCTGTACGAGAGCTTCGCTTGTATACCCACCAAGAGGAACAAACGAAGAGAAAACGCAAGACGCAAACCACAGAACGTGACGACTGGGAGTTTTTGGGGCTGTGTGTGCAGTAAGGTCACGGGAGGGAGAGAAAGAAGACGAAGTCGAGGGAGAGAGAAATGCTTGAAGGAGGACACCGTCATAGCAGTTAGAAACGTCTGCCAATCAAGCCAGCCCTAACAGCAGCCATGTTGCCAAGATCCGACTCCCACATAAGGCAGGCACACACACACACACACACACACACACACACACAGTCTGGCTTTAGTCAACAAGGAGAGAGACTTTGAGACGTCCAGTTCATTCTCCAAATCTTACTTTTTGGACACGGCTTGCGTCAACCTCTGGAGGACGCAAGCTTACGGTCCGACAAGGAAATGAACCAGTGTCGAACAGTGGGAAGGACACACAATCTTCATTTCGCCCCACATCGTCCCATGTCTCCTCTCATAAGCATCTAGGCCTGAGTCAAAACAAAAGCCTAATCTTCTCCCTTCGTGGCCAATTTAGAGCAATGCCCATATCTCTGTTTTGCCGTAATTACGTCCCACTTGAGCAATTCCTTTCCAATCATTTTCTTCTCTCGCCGAGATAAATGAGTTTTGGCCGGGGCTAATCTCCAGCTCTGGCCGGCGGTTAGTTCGCGCTTGGCCGCTGTTTTAGCCACGACACCATGGCCAACGCTTAGCGGCTGCGCGCATGCGCAGAATCGTCATGCCGAACCATCTTCAATCTAAACTTCCCACGTTACAGACCGCCGGCCCTAACAAGATCAAGGAGCTCGCGCGCAACAAAAAAAAAATAATAATTTAAAAAAATGGAGATTGAAGTAGCGCCAAATAACAGCGCTAATGTGGCAGAATGAGGACATTAATGACTCATTCTCTCACGCGGCCGCTGGAATTACGCTCGGGGCGCTGAAGGGCTCGCTTTAATCGACCTGACGCGACGCGGAATGAAGATGATTTTCCAGCTTCTTTCAGACGACGCGCCTCCATCGCGGCGCTAACCCGAGCTCGTGCCTCATACACGCGTCAGTCGCGCACGCTCATCTCCCGCTGTCTGAATGCCGGCCAGTCCCGGAGTGGAGCCGCGGAACACGAGCCGCGGAACACGAGGCCGACATGTCGAGGCCGACCGCTTTTCAACGCCTGTGTCTCATGAAACGTTGGAGTGCGAGTGCGTGCGCTTCACACCCGTCTGAACGCCTGGCCCGGCTGCTTAAAGGCGTCTACAAACGCGCGGCCACGCGGGCGAAACAACTCCTCACACGACCTCGGCGCAACTTTTTTTTTACCCTCGTTGTAGACATGACACCTTCCGGGGAATTTCGCGCTTCTCCCGACAAGACGGTGTATGTGTGTGTGTGTGTGTGTGTGTGTGTGTGTGATGTTCGGAATGCTTTCCCAAATGCTCTGTAACACACGTCAGGATGTTTTAACCGCGACGCTACAGAACCTCCGTCCGCCGACACCGCGCGCGCATGAACGGTCCAGTCCGAATGCCACTCATCGGTTTCAAGCTGAGGGAGGGGGGCATGATATTTGTTTTCAGAGCCCCTCGAGATACTTAACCCGACTGAGGAGAGAAGGTAAGAGAGGCTGGTGTAGGGAGGGGTGGTGCTAAAGGGGGGAAGAAAAGCCCCTTCAGACAACATATGGCCGCAAGAAGTGTTGGCTGTAACTGCCTGCTGGAGAGCTGAGCATTCCCACAGCAATATTCTCGACAAGCACTGCCCTTACACACACACACACACACCCACACACCCACGCACACATACACACACGCACACACCCACACACGGTTCACGTCACCTTCGGGAGTTTCCGTCTCATCTCTCCTCATTCTCTCTCCCGCACGGAGGAATGCTTGCCGGTGGATTTCTCCCACGAGCCCGGTGCTGCCTATAAAAACACACACAAGCCAAACAGCCCCAAACACACAGTCGCGGCGTCGTTTCCCGGGTTCTATAGGACACACAGTCGCCCCGTCGTTTCCCGGGTTCTATAGGACACAAAGTCGCGGCGTCGTTTCCCGGGTTCTATAGGACACAAAGTCGCGGCGTCGTTTCCCGGGTTCTATAGGACACACAGTCGCGGCGTCGTTTCCCGGGTTCTATAGGACACACAGTCGCCTGATCATTTTACAGCTGAACACACACCGAGACTCAATATGTTACAAGTTGCATGCGCACCACTTCAAACAATGTGACCAACATTCCTCTCGGGCTCGGGTTCTCGCGCTCGGGTTCTCGGGTTCTCGCGCTCGTTGACTGCAGGCAGAGATTTTCAAGCGCCCCGTGCACGAATCTCGAATCGCGCAAAATGAAGTCGCAACTTCACCTCCGTCAACAAGACTGTGGCATTATAAAAGTTTCGCACAGGACCCGTTCCGCTGTGATCCGGCAAATATACGCCCGCTGAGATGCTACTGCGAAAGTCAGTAGCCTATGGCTAGCTTTAAAAAAAAAAAACCCCACACACACACACACACACGATCAGCGAGAGCAATGCAGGCAGCACACAGCGAGTGCACAGCCTCCTACTAACCAAACTCTCCCCACGATGGCACATCCACTCCTCATCCACTCCTCCACCGCAAAACGGAAAGCCCGCGTTAAACTTACTTTTGTTCAAGTGATCCTCGGAGTACACGTCCTCGCCATAGCTAAAATTCCCTCAAACCTCGAGCCCGTATCCGCTGCGGTAAGCGCGTGCTAGCTCGGCTCCCCGCCGTAATGAACGGGTTGGAATGCGGCTCTGGCTGGCGGAAAGGGGGCAGAGCCTCGATCCTGGCCGCGCGCCTGCGCACTGACGCGCGCGTCCGCTAGAGGGCGCCGCAAAGACGCGCTAAACGACTGGTTTCTAAACCTGGTCCTGGAGTGCCCCTGTTCTGCTTCTTTTCTTTTTTTTTCTTTTCCTTTTTTCCTGCTCTAACACACTCATCAGACAATTAACAGAGCCTTCCTGAGTCGACGTGGGTTTATTAGAAAAGGGTGAAAAAACAAGCTGTGCCAACAAGGGCTACTCCAGGGTTGAGAACCACTGCACTAAACTACAGCAGCTATGTCTCAAATCATGGATTATACACGATATTCTTAAACCATACCCTATGTAGGCTACGTGAATATCTAGTGCCTGGGTTTGTGTAAGGTAGGCTAGTAACGTCTATGATTGCTTTACAGTCCTCAAATGAAAATGACCAATTGCCACACCACACCACACAGCGCATTATAACAGCCTCCATAGAAACAGATGCCAATTTTTAAAACCCAAACTGTCCACTGTAAACTTTTGGCTCCTATCTCACGTCTGCTGGCTCCACCTCTTCTGCTACATGGAGCAGGCTATGACTGCTGAGAGCGAAAAGTGTCCAGCATTCCACACAATTTTTCAGTGGTTCTAGTACATCCTTCTACCGCTGTGGCAGCACAATTTTATGTTTCAAGTCTATTTTTGCCACGAGCAGCATGCAACTAGAACCATGTACAAAATACACTGGCGCATAGTTTTTGACTCCAGATTTGTGTGAAAACTAAGGCCATCGCAGAAACACTCACCGGCCGTGCCACGCCACTCCTGAGATAAAACCAGTTCCATAGGCACACTTGTTATACTGCCACCTAGCACCCTATAGAGTTCTTCTGTTTGTCCCTCTGGGGGAACACTTAATAATAATAATAATAATAATAATAATGCTTCTTTATTGTCACATATACAAGTACAGTACAGTGAAATATGATTCTTCACATATCCCAGCATGTTGGTAAGCTGGGGTCAGAGCGAAGGCAGTGGTGGCTCAGTGGTTAGGACACTGGGCTACTGATCAGAAGGTCGTGGGTTCAAACCTCAGCTCCGCCAAGCTGCCACTGTTGGGCCCTTGAGCAAG
>JAOUQW010000015.1:10068746-10081285 GCA_028565825.1 Olivaichthys viedmensis
GATCACTGGAAAAAAGTCCTGTTTACTGATGAATCCAAGTTTGAGATTTATGGCAGTAACAGAAGGGTTTATGTAAGAAAACGAACAGAAGAGAGATTGATACCACAGTGGATCAAAACAACAGTGAAACATGGTGCTGGATTTTCAGTGTGGACCCCACTGTATGCATGTATGTATATATAAATATAAGTACGGAAGTGTACACCTGCAGTAACGTGACAGATGATACAAGTAGCAGCAGTAAAAAATATATAGCAGCTTTGAAAATATACATGTGCAGTAAAGAGCAATTTCAGATTATAAATACAGGTACAGTAAAGTGACGAGTGATACGATTTAGCAGCATTAAGACATGGCAGTTTTGAGTGAATGACAGTGGTGGGAAGAGGTAACTATTTCAGTGTGTTTATTTACTGTTTCGTAGTCTGATGGTTTGGGGATAATAGCTATTCTTAAGTTCGTTTGCACGCTCCTGGATGCTTCAGAAGCGCTTTCTGGATGGCACCAACTGAAACAGGGTGTATCCTGGATGCCTGCTGTCCTTAATGATTTTCTTATAAATGTCCTGTAGACATCAAAGTTTTTTGCCGATGATGAGTTCAGCTGACCTCACCACTCTGTAAGGCAGAACAACCGCTCTCAATCCCTCCAGGGTAATAATAGGTGACAAAGACAGAGACAGACACCAACAAGGGAGGAGAGAAGGAAGGACATTAGTTGACATTCCTCATGTGTGAGAGAGACAAAAGTAATTTTGATCAATCAATCAATCAATGTGCCATTTCGGAATCCTGGCGTAATTTCCGTCTCTTTACGTTGTTGAAGCAATATAACTATACAGTCATGAAAAGTTGGAAATTTTGATGAGATGTTTTAATTGGGGTTTTATAATCACTGTTGGAGTAAATAAAAGAGGAGGGGAAGGAGACTGTGCCAGAGAATGCAAGAGGAGGGACAGGAGACAGGAGAGCAATAAGATAGATGGAGAAATAAAAATAGGGAAGTGTCAAGACTTGTATACTTATGAATTATTAACTTTTCTTGCTGTGTATCTTTCTGAAGCTATTAGGTCAAAATATGTAGGCTATGCTGTCTTGTTGTGAGCTATGTGCTAGCCAGTTATGCCTCAATTCTGCACAGGTCCAGGGTCTTCATTTTTTTGTCTCAAATTGTTCGAAAAGTTGCACTATGCTGCAGTAAAAAAAACAAATAAAACCCTGATGTCTTTAGATCCTAGCAACGCTCCTGCCATACACCTTACTTCATTGTAAAATGTGTGGCTCTCAAATAGAATTTAAGACATTGACCAGCTGTCTATTGTATAAAAAGATATTCTAAACCCTTCTAAAATAACCTGGGTTTCTACACAAGCAACATAATTGACACATATATAAGACATGTATATAAGATATCATATGGTTTATATGTCCTGTTTACTGGAATCTGTGCTCTATTCTCAGTAGCTACAGTGCTGCATTGATTTGAAAGCATAAAACATTTCCCCCTTGTAGTCCTGTGTCTAAATTAGTTTGATTAGTAAGACTTTAATGGATCTAACGGGACAAGGTCAGCTATCGACAGGGTGATGCAATCCAATACTTATAGATTTCTCTGTATGAATGAAGCGCTCTATTGATATTCTAACTATATGGCCTTATTATTATGTATACTTATTGTAACTTAATTGCATATACCGAAGAATAATGAAGCAACAAAGCTAAAAGAAAATCCATGAAAGATATGCTGAAACAATTCTGCTAGCACATGTAGTGCATTCTGTAAATATCATAGTGACTGCATATCAAAAGTGACTGTGTTGTACACACAGCACTGTGTTGTATTGTCATATTTCCCTTGTATTATGAAGCTGCAGTTGGTTTTATTGTAGGTGTTCTCAGTCTGCAGTGTATTTCCGATATAGAACTCCTTAGCGTTAGGTATCTGTAATGTCCCACTGTGCCTGAGAGGCCATGTTTGCTTGTGGTTGTAGGCTGTGGACTCATTTGCTGCTTCTCTCCTTCCTCCCAAGGCTCTCAGTGCAGTAATTAAAGCGCAGGGGCCAACTCTCCTTTCAGCTGAATAATTGAAGAGCAGAGCAGGAACAAGAGAAAAGAGGAGAAAGAAAGGAGCTGACATATGCACTCTCATGCTGATGAAGGCTATGGGAGTGTGACCTTGAAATGGATGACAGTACAGTGTACAGCTACTGTCCTACATGGCCCTAGTCCTCATTTTCTCTCCAATTTGTACGAAAAGGCAAAATCCAGCTGGTATTCAAAAGCTGTGCTCAATATTTTCTTTAGCATTTCTATACATAACTATAATAGCAAAAGTTCCTGAATTAGATTTTGTAACCATTTAATCTGAAAGTGAAGGTTCATCACTGTGAAATCCCCAAAGAAATAAGACTCTTCCCAAGTTTACATTTAGACCCTGTGTTGGGTGTGATATAAAGAGTTGCTTTAAGATCTGTGAGTGTGAAGGCAATCTCACAAAGCCAAAGAGGAGCCAATAGTCAGTTGTCTTGGGAGCAGCTAGTAATGGCGCATATCGCTAAGCAAGCAGAGACATCCAGTTACTAATCCTGGACATCATAAAGTATGTGTGTGTGTTTTCTTAATTATATACTAACCTTTAGTGCCTACTCAGGTGGCAATCTCTTAAGTGCTATCCAAATGAGCACTTGATTTTACAAAGACACAAGGCTGAACTCTTTTCTGAAGACATTTCTGCAGACACTGCCATAACTACCACACTGCAGTCGGTGCCACACTGTACTCATAGGAATGTGTTAAACCTTATTTACAGTGGTACATGCAACGATAAGGTGTGAGCATTGTGACCCTACCTTTTATATATAGACCTTCAAAACCAAGTAAATCTGGGCTCCACAGCCATCCGTGGCCAGGGCTCCAAGAGAGTTTAATTGGACCTGGTCTCTGGGTGGGAAGGATGGCATTACTCTCTCCCCTGTCGATCAAAGCGACACTAGCCAAACGTGGGCGTCTGTGAGCTCATGTATATGGAAGAGTTAGCGTCTCCTCCAAGTGGGTTCAGCTGCCCTGTGATGTTGCACAAACAGCATTTCGAAAAGATGCATTGGCTTTATCTGTCTCAGAGGAAGTGTATTAGTCGTCGCCTTCCCTAGTTGGTAGCCGTCGTGCGATAGAGAGGAATTAGCTAGTAGATGGAAGCTGGCAATGACTATATAGGGAGAAAATGAGGTTTAAAGGAAAAAAAAAAAAACCTATATAATGGTTACCTATAATCTTTCATATTTTTATTACGCCTAAAGATCCTATTGTCTTAATAGGATCCCATTGTGGCCTTATAGAGGTTTCTAGTAACAGAAAATATGACTGATATCAAACATGTGATTTCAAATTCAGTTCAGTTTAAAAAAGCAGCCATAGAAACATAGAAATGGATAAAAATATCAACAACTATGAAAATAGCAGAAAGAAAAACGAGCAAAACTCCCAAGACTGAACAGACTTTTTGAATGGAAGAAACACCCTGAGGGCGAGGCGACTGTTGGTAAGTTTCCTGGTAAGTTGTCCTAGAATTAACAGTAGCTAGGGCTAGCTAGTAATGCACCTGATAGTTAGCTAACATAGCCATAGTTTACAATGCTGATGAAGCCTTGAGCAAAGTACAGCGTTTGCAAAAGACATAATTTTTATGCACCCACACCTTTACCCTCATCAAGAAATCCAGCTTCTATAAATATGCAAATTGCAACACCCGCAACACCCTCCCTTTCCCCAAGGTGTGTTGCACAATCTAAATTTATTGGAACATGATAGGCTTTTATAGTTTATGACACAATAACATGTGCCGGTCATGCGTTTAATCCTTATTCAGATTTTTAATGAGATTTTCACCTTCCCTAGTTTCTTTCTGCAGTAAGGTTGCCATTTTTGCCCTTTGACCAGTCTACTTAAGGATTTAATCCCAAAAGGATTTAATTATTTAAATAAAAATAAAAACATGTTTCATAAAGCTTAGGTTGATGATCTTCTAAATTTGATGTCACTACCACAATTTGTCTATTTGTGAAACTACTACAACAGCCTTTATATGTTGTTTATTTAAAGCCTGCTGATCTGTTAACAGCCTATCTAGCTGTGCTTGTTTATTTTGTGGGCCATTATGACTGTCTGTAGTAGTATGTTTGTGAAACGAAGCCGTCACATTGCATGCTATCTACTGCTGTGTACAGTCCTTGTGACTGTTGTTTCACTGTCTGCTGTTTGCTTGTGAGGGTATGGGAGTATGGCCTTTCAAACACTACATTTTATTTGGAGAGATAAGACCCAAATGTAATGCTGGCACAAAGGCCCGTGATGACAAAACTTGCACCACTGGCAACATCACTTTCATTTTACATTCTCTTCACTTTACGTTGACTTTAATTACGTCTCTACCTGGATTTATTTCTCTCACTTTATGATTTATTTTTCTCCTTCTACCACTTCCTCCAGCCCTGGTTCTTTCTCTCTCTTCAGATTCAGAGTGGCATGAAGAACGTGGGTGTTGACAAAGCACATCTCCAGCTCAAGGTCAGGGCTTTTACTTAGAGAGAGCCGCTGAAAGAGTGCTTTTGTGCCGGCATCACTGTGGTGGCTTTCAGGCGCTGACTCATTAAACAATATGCAGCCCTAATTTCTTGAAAGCACAATAGGAGTCATTGCTCTCCATCTCTGGCTCCGGTTGAATTTTTTTGATGACCCCGCTCTGTAAAACAAGATTGATAAGCACAGCACCACAAAGTGGGCCAAATTGGATTACCTCCACAACTGGGCTTTCAGAACTGCACAGGCACAAATGTAGCCAAATGGAAAACAAACTAGTCACATCTGCTTAAAAGGGTTTTCAGAATGAGATCTGGCACATTTCTCCTGGGAGGGGAGAGTCAGCACTGAGGAAGCACCATCTCACCAAACTCAAACAGCTCGGCAGGGTAGCCTGCCTTGGTAGGTAGAGAAGGTAGTTGCAACAGCAAGACCGTTGTAACACCGTAAATATCTTCTTTGAGATGCAAGCTTGAACGGTCATATTCGCTGTGCGTATGCAAAATAGTGTCCTCGTCAAACATTGGAAAACTACATGCACATGTCCGCTCTGAAGAGATCAGCAAAAGTCTGTTTTGGGGGTTTTCTTTTTTGTTTTATTTTGGATAGGTCCTTGTGCCTACTTGACCTTGAAATTCAACATGTATTGTTGTGAGCACTGATCGGTCTGTTAACATTTTAAGTGCGTCAGTATGCTAGATTTTTTGTGAAATCCAGACAAAATATGCAAGGTGGTCAGTGGTGTGCAGTTATAACACAGTGAACTCTCATTCAGTCAGTAGACCTCGGCAAATAGGCCTACAGTAATACAGTAAATCATTCTCTGTCATTTCGGAAATTCTCTAATTTCTCTACAAATATAAAATATTAGAACGTGAAGGAAATCGATTGTCAGCTTCACACAAAACATGATGCATTACATTTCTTTTAAAATATATGGGAATCTTACACTAGTGATAAATTTCAAACTGAATCTATGGCCACTAACAGATCAGAATGATATAAATAATGTCTAGATTTCACTTTTACTAGATATTATACTATAGCCTTGTTTACAGCATAACAAACGAGTGTTAAAACCATACATATAGGAAACCTGGATGCCGCATTGGGCTAAAACTGACATGTCAATGCCCTCTTGATGGGGGCGACTTTCCAAGTTGTCCCCATTGAGTGGAATTGAATTTAGAACGTCCACGTATATTTTTTGCAAAATATGCCTCCCCACACGTGCAGCATCTGGATGTAAGAATCACTGACACCTCAAAGCAAGAGAGCAAGGAATTACTTTTCACAGGAGAAAGCTCAGAATAATATACGTTTTTATTTAATTAGGGGCTTGCAGGAGGATTATAGCTGCTAGATGGGTGAGTTTACAGTTTATTATTGTTTAGTGACGTTTACCTTCTCTCTAACTCAACCTCAGATCTAAGTTAATGTTCTTAATAGTTGGTAATGCATGTAAAGTTCAGCAAGATTAGTTTTGCGATTGGATTTGTAGGCGGATTTGTGATCGAGTACCGTTGACTTAGTTTGCCTGGTAGGCTATGTTTATCATGATACTAAGATAGCTTGAGATGTCCGTTATGTTAGCTTCAGCTTAATCTAACATTATGTTACTGTTACATAAATAAAATTTAAAAAAATATTAAATAAATAAATAAAAATAATTAAAAATACTCCTAGATCTCCACTCTGATTTATAATTATCTGGCTACTATTATAGCTATTTTTAATAAGAGTGTAGTAGATGCACGTGTCAATAAGAGTGTAGTAGATGCAAGAGTCAATAAGAGTGTAGTAGTGTCAATAAGAGTGTAGTACATGCACGTGTCAATAAGAGTGTAGCAGATGCAAGCGTCAATAAGAGTGTAGCAGATGCAAGCGTCAATAAGAGTGTAGTAGACGTAAGTATCAAGTGTGTAGTAGACGCAAGTATCAATAATAGTGTAGTAGACGCAAGTATCAATAATAGTGTAGTAGATGCAAGTATCAATAAGTGTGTAGTAGATTTAATCTTGGTTTATGGTCATTTCCGTCCAAACGTACATTTAGCCCACACTCCACTGCTTCTCTCACTCTTTCCAGCAATTAGGCTCAATCAAATTATTGACAGCACATACTGAATATATTTTCATTTATAATCTGCAATATGCAGAAATGTACGACATCTGTAATGAAGTGAAAATCAGTTGAGTATAAAGCATGTTACAGACGATTTTATCAGGGTAGACACTCATCTCTCCAAGGGGCGTTGACGTATCAAAGTAGTTAGCAACAGTGGCTAACGTGGCATCTTGGTTTCCTGTGTCTATGGATAAATTTTCCTATGGCATTTTTGCAATTGTCCCTTGCATGAGGAGAAAATATGAACCATGTACATACGTTTTTAAACTTGATTTTGGTGGTAGACAGATAAAACATTATTTTGAAAAACGTTTTCCCACTTAGTGTTTGTGGGGTAATGCAAAAAGTAAAACGTGTTACAGTGTTACCCAGTGTACCCTACTCCCTTCTACAAAACGCATTTAGGGCAAGGAAGCTAAAACAGCATCCTGAATGCAAAAATATTGATTATTTTAATAGATATCCAGTTAGGAATAAATTGACACTTGACACTTCTTGAATAAATGTGTTTATATTTGCAGGGGGATAGCTCGGAGAGGGCAGGGACATGTGTGTGCTTCTTTTGTTATTGACTCTTTGTCCGTTTCATTGCTTCTGCCTTTTTGATATAATTAGTAGTCTTTACTGGTTTTTGACTTCTTGCCTGTTTAATAAAGTTTTAAACAGTCCACAATCCAGAGGCATAAACAATAAACACACTCAGTAAATGACACTGCCCTTGTAATGAAAAGGCCCTGTTTTCTCCTTCTATTAGGCTGGTTACACCCCAGATCTTTTTGTGTGCATTACCTTGTTCTCCATCAGCTGCAGTTGCTCTTTGTAGAACGCAGCCAGATGCTTCAGTTCAGCATCTTTCCTCGCTAGCTGTTTGGCCTTGGAGGGAGAGGGAGAGAGAGAGAGAGAGAGAGAGAGAGAGAGCCAATGAGACGTAGATAAAGACACTTACAAGTGTGTAATCTCACTTCTGCTGACATTTCCCATTTAAACAGAGCTGTAGTCCACGGAGCTTTTCAGAATTCCAATGTGATCTCATGCCCCAGCTCTAATTACTACCTCAAATTCCTGCATGCACCTTTCACTCCGCATGACTTGCTGCAATGTTCTGCAATGTCACTCAGTCCAGGCTCAAATTAATACAACTTCCCACCAATATTTGGACAGTTCGACTGGCAAAATTAATGTAGTGTGAAAGAGGCTTGAGGGCCATGTTTGGGGCCTTATAGGAGATGAACTGAATGGGCGGGGCGGGACGGGTCGGGGTCCCCCCCCCCAAGTGTAATGGGTGGAATGTTAGCAGATGTGTTACAGTCACAAAAAGAGACAGCGGCTCTGAAGGCACTTCTTATGGCGTTGTAGTGTGGACAAGTGAAACTGGCTTCAGATCAGAACTAACGCAGAGGGAAAAAACCCCCAAAAAATAACATGCTCTGTGCATTTGTATGGAACGGCCATCCCAGAGAGCTACATGGTGAGTGGCTGAAGTATGAAGCTAGCTGTACCCGAGAGAGAGACACAATGACTGAAGCTGCCTTTAAAAGGCCATTCATCACACAAAGAGCTTTGCCGCATGCAAACGGAGACCAAAAATGAAAGAGAAATGATTAAAATGGATAAAGGCAACCCGAGCATAGGTAGAAAAGACAATTCTACAGAGAGAGATAAAAAGAGAGTGGGGTATTTGCAGAAGTTAGGCAAGGCAGCCAATAAATGAGAGGGAGAGTGTATAATTCATGGCCAAGGTAAAATGTTGACCGTAATGACATATTTGCTGCAGACAGGTCCAAAAGACAGAAAGATTAGAACGGGGCCCAGGATGACTGGGTCAAATTACAGGTCTGATCCCCATACTGCACTTCTATTCTCTTTATGTGTGTGTGTGTGTAGCCATTACCCCTGTCCACTGGAAAGCCACCTGTACAACTGGTATGACACAAATGAAATGCCGCACAATGGGCTACCTTTTAGAGGCTACACACACACACACACACACACACACACAGGCTTACAGATGCACACGTAATTACATAGAGTGTAATCATACTGCTCATTTTTCTTCATTCAGTTAGTGTTTGTTGGCAGGAAGGTTCCATTCACTCTACTACGCAGATGATGTGCAATTTTCTAGCTGAATAGCTCCAAAAGTGTTGTGATGGAGGTGTCATCTGTGTGTGTGTGTGTGTGTGTGTACACTTCCATTCTGTTATAATGCACAATGAAAACACGCCATTTGAATAAAGAGAGAGAAAAGTAAGATTAACAGGGAGCAGCTTCTGCTTACCCAAGCGTTCAGCTCAGCTGGCTGCTGTGAAAAAGCGAGGGAGGGGGGGTGAAGGATGAGAAAAAAATGGGACAGAGAAAAAAGAGGGATATTGAAGTGCAAGAAGACAACAAGGGAGAGAAAAGAGAAGAGGAATAGAGCCAGGAAGTAGATTGTGAAACAAAAAAAGAAGGAGATATTGGGAAAAGATACAAATGTTGGATGCAAGGGTGGGGAAAGAGGGAGAGCGAGAGAGAGAGAGAGAGAGAGAAGGGAAGAGAAGAGTACTTTAGGTTGGGGTTAAGTGCTGATTTGTGATGTTATTGTGCTAATATGGCTGCTGGGCTGTGTGAGATTTAGCATTGAGAAAATAAAAGGGTTAAATGGAGAGACCGAGCCATCCCTTCATGATTAAAAGAGGCAGATCCCAGCTTTCTCTAGTCTAATAAATAGCGGAACATAATGTAATCTGTGCAAAAGAGATTCTTCGGCAGACACAGACAGGCAGGCTTATCATCCCCAGCAAAATCCCACAGAGATTCTAGTGAAAGGATTAGCAGTATTACAATACAACATTAAATCTAATAGCATTTGAGATTTTAGCAGACAGATAGGCGGCAAGCACTAGTAGCACATTAAATTCTCTGCACTAAAGCCATATCAACATGTAGAAAAAGAGCCGATACCAGAACATTAGCAGCAGTATTACCATATTGCTTAACACTCTTATTCAGCTCTACATACGGAAGCTCCGCTTGTGCAATAAGCATTTGCGATTGTGCGTGCCTTTAAAAGCACGCTCATGGGGCACGGATCCTTTGATGGCAGGATGCATGATCATTCCGTTTGGTCATATTACAATAGATTAAACGCGCTTCACATCAGAGCATCATGCACTTGGAGAAGTTCAGTGGAGGGATAATGAAGTGTGAAAATGCACTGACTGGTACTTGTGGTCACCCTGACTGCAGTGGATGAGAAAGACAGCATGTATATGTTTGAGAGAGAGAGACAGAGGAAGAGAAGTTACCTCAAAGATGCTATTCAACTCACGGTCTAGACTAGCTCTCCACGGAGACAGCAAGAGAGACAGAGAGATCGAGATGGGGCAGAGCAGTGAGAGAACCTGCAAGTTGGACTACATCTGACGGCTTCTGATGCAATACAGAATTGTAATACCATTGTAAACTTTCTATAGAATCAAAACCTGGAATCATTTCTCCACTTGGTTTGCATGCTTGCTGTCTCTCTCTCTCTCTCTCTCTCTCTCCCTCTCTGTGGAATTCCTGTAGTTGATAGGCAGCACGTTCTCCATTCTCTGTCTCTAGCCTGGAGCGATCCTGCTCTCTCTCCCTTTCTCTCCGGCTCACAGCTAACAAGTGAAGCAACGTCAAGCATGGCAAAATCCTTCTCTTTGCATGAATTTAAATCTCATCAACAACGTACCCCTTTTCTCTGACTCTGTTTCTCTTTGTCTCCATCCCATTATTTTCCCCCATATTTTTCTTTGCTGGTTTTTGGTCAATTTGTGAGCGTGTGCTTGATGTTTAGGCCACTTCTTGTGCTTACCGAGTGGATCCGCTTAAATTAAAGAAGACTTAACTTACACATTATATAAACTGGTTCTCTCTCTCTCTGAGATTTTAACTCTTAACAGAATCATAATCCCGTAGGTTTCTCGTAGGTTGGGGGCACAATAACATCTGCTCAATGTATCTTAGCATTTTCACTTTTTTAATATATTGTTGTGGTTGCTTTTGGGGTTTTTTCTTTTTTTGGGGGGGATAAAATCTGGTTTATGAAAAACTACAGTTTAAATCCATATCATTTCCGTCACATCTTTTTCGTTCTCGGGGGACAGAAGACGAGTGGGGAAATCCCTCGTTTCCTAGCAGATGTTTATTAATGACAAATTTGCTTCAAACCGAGGTAAGCAGAGTACCTGTGCTAATGCAAGACCGCCATGTAGCTACTGCAAGCTTTCCCTGGATTAAAAAGGAAAGACTAATGCTGTAGCCTAACTAACTGCAGTTTGTTAGTAATAGCATCACGGTCTAACATAGGCCATGTTCATACGGTCAGTGTATGGAATTGACAGCAGTATTTAGCCCACTAATAAAAGTGACTCTGAAATTGTGTTGCAATGCTACATTATAGTTTGCAGAAAGAAGTGAAAAAGGGCACTGTCTGTTTGGACAGGTAAACAGAGTCAGCTCCTCTGTTGTGAAAGCCTTGAATAACGCCTGTAACCATGGCAACCTCAAAGAAAAATTTCAGTGCTGTTTTTGCTGTCCCTCATCGATTATTGTTGTCCACAACTTTGCTGTATTATTAAGGGTCTCATTTTTATTCTACACTTTTGGGCATTTCAAGCATCTCTGCTTTCATCCTCTCAGATATACTGTCAAAAAACCCTTTTTGTCCCATTCAGGTTTTTTTTTTCTTCTTCATGACGTTTCAGTACAAAGAATCTACAGTATAGATTATTCAATGTAAAATAAAAATACGATGGGACGGGTGCCATAAGCAGTGTCCCGTCTCGTCCCCCACCCCTTCCACCCAAAGTGCAAACCTACGCCGCCGCTTAAGATCATTGTGAAATTTAAATCAAATCAAAACCCCCCTGTACTCATTTCCACACTTGGCCTGTGTGCTTGCTCGCTCTGTAAAATGTAATATCACATCAATCCAATGCAAATTCCAGTTGCGTGATGTTCGTTCAGTTTTGCTGTTATGGACCACTCCTTACATTCCACCAGTTGTAAGCACACTGACCAAAATTCAAAAGCTTCTGCTGCCATCTAGTGGTGATGACAATTTTGACACACCCAGGCCTTGGACGGCGATGCAACATGGACACACAGACAATCTGATCAGGCTGGGAGCTCATAATAAACCCCTCCAACTTCCCAAAGTTTCTCAATTACAGCTGGCCATGGAAGGCAACGTCTCAGCGGCAGATAATATGGCCACATGAGCAGCAGCTCTGCTACAAATGTGAACATTAACTAGTATTGACAGTCCTGTCTGTGGATGAGGAGGCTAATATAATCAACCACTGAATAGCCTCATTACAATCCTACACCATTTATAGCAGACAAACTCAGGGATGGGAAGAAATGTCCTGCACTCAATAACCATTACACTCACTTAAACACCAGGCAGAGAACAACAACATGGAGCAAATCAATTTGCAGTGGGTGGAGAAACAGAGAGAGACGGATAGATAGATAGATAAATAAATGACGAGAGAAAGAGAAATGCTTGGCGAGCTCGGCTGACCACTGGAGAATGTTCTAACGTATTTTTAACTTAAAAGAAAGTTAGTTGTGTGTGTGTGTGTGTGTCTATCTCACCAGGTTCTGCGCATTCTTCTGCTCTTCTCTGGTCCTGGCTCTCTCTTGGAGAACAGCAGGGTTCAGGTCGTCTCCCACAGCCTCTTTCTCTCTGCGGGTGATACGTGCCAACTCCTCCCTCAGCAGAGCCTGTTTCTGCTCGAACCTGCAGCGCCCACACACACACACACACACACACACACACACACACACACACACACACACACACACACACACACACACACA
>JAOUQW010000015.1:10089626-10103065 GCA_028565825.1 Olivaichthys viedmensis
ACACACACACACACACACACACACACACACACACACACACACACACACACACACACACACACACACACACACAAACAATCACCATCAGCTTAAAGAGCAAAAGGCTACATGGGATAACTACAGACCTCCTACACCAGACTATAAAAATCTTCAGAACCTGCTTGACTAGCTGGGTCAGCCTTCAGCAAGGATAACCGAGTACAAGATGTGACCCTTTTGAAACCATACCATAGCTTTTTTCGGAAACACGGCATCAGAATTCTATGAGAGCTTCAATATCTGATCACGAGCACTCACATTTATTTTACTACTTTTGCACATCTATACGATGCCTCTGTACTACAGCCTAATCAGGGAATTAATGCCTGGTGATAAAGTGTGTACTTACAGCCTAGTGCAATTAAAAAGAAGTGATAGCTTATATTAAAACTACATTTGCATGCCTGCCAGTTCTATTGCCGGCCTTTCTGTTATAGGATTACTGGGACCCCACTAGACCACGAGATGACTTCTTGTGTACACAAAAACGGTAGACTGGTTTATCTACCATTCCATTTTCAAGCGACTATACTGTAGAAAGGTAGCAACGCTGTGGCCGGATTCGTGAAAACGGAGCCTTTCAAATACAAGTCAGTCATTTACCACTAGAGACTCTATAAATTGCACAGACAGGATTTATTGCATTAACGTTAGAGGTGCAAACTCTCAAACAGGCAGGCAACATCATGACCACACCACTTCTCTCTCTCACACACACAGACGTCTTGTGGCAGGTAAATACTACTGACCGTTTCCTTAGTTCCTCTGGCATCTCAGATGAAGAATGTCCCGCTGGAGCTGTAAAACATGCCATGAGTGTTCATTACATTAAAAGCAACCACAGCCTGCCTCATTGTTATTTTATGAGTAAATGGCATAGAAGCAGAAAACCTTCTCAGAACAGAACTTGTTGCACTAAAAGATGAGACGGGTTTCTGACACAGGAACGTATACAAGAAGCATTAGAATGAAAGAGGGTGAAAGTAGTAGGGTAAACAGAAAGAAAGAGAACGGGCCTTATAGGGAGGGGTGATGGTGAATACCTGGCTCAGGCTTCCGACTCTCTGGTTTTGGGAACTGAGGTTTTTCTCGAGACTGATTCGCCTCCCGCATTCTCCGAAGAACATCATCGGACAACTGAAACCACACATACAGAAATCACACCGCTGCTCACAGACGAGTGAACCCGAGAACACAGGCCGTGCTGAAGATTCATTATTCAATTATTGTGCTCAAGTGTGCCCTTTGGCTACAATTAAGGTGTCCCGAACTATTAAAATAGTCTGTTCAAATTAACTATTAAAAAATGTTAAACATGCTCTTAATGCCCAAGAAACTAATAAAAATGGAATAGGAACATCTCAACAATTTTACCCTCATTAAAAATGCTAGGATCTATGAATATTGCAATTTGGAAATCCCCCCCCCCCCCTCCCAAAAACGAGTGGGCTTGCATAATCATGAACTCAGTCAGTTTTTTCACAGTATCCAAAGCTGTCAAAATAGACCAGAACACCCAAACTTTTGTTCATAGCTAACATTAGCTAAGTTAGCTAGCTATCTAGTTTTGAAGATAAACGTTGAAGTTTTGCGGCTAAACGTTTCTGGGTACCACTACATCCTCTAATCTCGAACGTGATTGGTCCAAAACTATAAAAACAATTTTGTAAACCTGTTTCAGAAACTGAGTTCATCCGTAACGCTGTCCGAATTAGTTTTTCACAAAAGTGCTGAGAAAGTCTCTGATTTAAATGGAAAAAATGTGACCAAAACCCCAATCTCTCTCTCTCTCTCTCTCATATATATATATAAATAATATACAGCTGGAGTGTGTGTTATTGTCTTTTGTCTATACACAAAAACATGATTTTGAAATAGCTAACGCTTTATGAATGGCTGATTCATATATAATATATATATATAGGAATTTACCAAAGCAAATTCCTTGTATGTGAAAACCTACTTGGCAATAAACATGGTTCTGATATATGAATCAGCCATTCATAAAGCGTTAGCCATTTCAAAATAATGTTTTTGTGTATAGACAATAGACAATAACACACACTCCAGCTTTTGAGATTTTATGCTGCTGTAGATTACATTAAGTGACCAGTTAAAAACCTAGCTGTTATTTTTATATGGTCACAAAAGTCTGCCATTGATTAACGCTGAATGACGGCAAAAGTAAGACCTTTTGTCTCTGGCAGTTGGCCCATCCATTAATCACTGGCTGACTTGATTACTGTAATCACTCCATGTTGGTCTCTCAAAAAAAAATCTATTTGATAGATTAGTTGGTGAAGAATGCTGCAGAAAGTCTGAACCAAAACAAAAGAGAGCTTACATAACACCAGAACTTGTTCAATTGTATTGGCTACCTGGAAGTTTTATAATCGATTTTAAGACTGTTTTTCTTGTTTCTAAAAGTTTCTAAAACCAGACAGCCAGTCTTCTGTTACTATGCTCCAAAATTGCAGAACAAAATCCCACTCAGGGTTACATGACAGAATGAGGCTCTGTGGCTACTGCAT
This sequence comes from Olivaichthys viedmensis, assembly GCA_028565825.1. Lineage (NCBI taxonomy): Eukaryota > Metazoa > Chordata > Actinopteri > Siluriformes > Diplomystidae > Olivaichthys > Olivaichthys viedmensis. The sequence continues at coordinate 10,092,197 of JAOUQW010000015.1, forward strand.
GTTTTTAAATATGCAGCTCTCAACATTTCTCCTTACTCTTGATTTTAATTAGTGTCTTAAGGTCGAGTTGTTTTTTTAAACACTTATTTACCTCTTTTATCTTACTTTTCAGTTTTCCTCCTATCATTTATCACTTTACTAATTTATGTCCTACTTTACTGCTCTATTTTATTTATTATGGTTTCTGTTGTCTTTTTCTTTTTTAATCACTTGTTCTTTTAGACTCTTAATTTACTTCTTTTTTTTTTTTACTTCTCATGATTCTTCGCATTTTACAATCTTATGTACCAATTCACTGTTTTTACTATTTTAGGTTTAAACTGTTAAGCAACTGCAAAATCTGTATAAAAGGGGCTATAATAATAATAATAATAATAATAAACAGTAACAATAATGATATCAATAATAATAATAATAATTCATTATTATTATTTCCAGAGCCCATGACCACTTGTAGTTCAACTATAAGTGCTGCTAGAGGATTGAGTTCAGAGCCAAAATCGGAGATACAGTTGAGTGCAAGAGTTTGGGGTGAGCTCTTGGTTTCAGGGTGAATTTTTTTTTTTTTTATGCAACTCTATTGCCAGTTTCTCTACAAAAGAGAATTCCATGTTCAATGCTGTTTTTTGTACTGAAAACTTGTTAAAACATTGTCTAAACATTTACAGCGATTGAATCCAAGTCAGCAATAATCTTTGTTAGAAAGCTTAAAAGTTTGCATCCCCATCGACATGCTCTAGTTGATTTATTTGATTACGCCTCATTAAGGTGTCGAAGAACTTAAGAACTTCAACCGGTCAGCGCGTTTACCTTGTTAAACAGTATTTAAAGCCTGAAGAGCTCAAGCAGTTATGAGTCAATGGGCAGTCAGGAAAACCACCATCACATTACCAAAACCAGACAACATTCAACTTTCACACAACTGGAGAGGGGTACAGAAAGATATCAAAGTATTTAGGGACACCATTACCAACAGTGAAAAACCATAAATAAAGAAAAGGTATCAGACACAAAGGCAGTACCAAAGAGTTGAACATTCAAAACAAACAGCAGGAGACCAAACTCGCATTAAATGTCTTGTTGGTGTCATTCATCTGAGGTAAGGGGGTGAAAACTTTTGCACATAACTGTATGTTGGACAGAAGAGGATGCAGCCAGTCTTCCACTCAGCACATACAGTGGTCGTATCAGTGGTGCTTACCCGGAAGATGTTTCAACCTTAAATGGTACTACTTGGCAAAATAAGTCAGTTTTTATTAAGTGTTATGTCTCGTTAGTCACACAGCGGCCATAAGCCGCTATAATTGTTAAGAGCTGCATTCATCAAAGCCAGACACGTGAATAGCGCCGCCATCTTGGAGAGGGCAAACTTTCCAAGCTGAGCTCATTCACTTAAATTGAATTGAGAGCGTCAACCAAGATTGTTTTCGTGCTCCGTGCAGCATGTGGACGTAAACGAGAACACATTGTGTGAAATTAAACATAGAGCAAGATTTTTTTTTTTTTTAATCGGGCCAGACCCGCCATCTCTCGTTTACAATTGAAACTAGCCCCTCTCAACATGGCGGACGCAATGACGCTTCACAGTAGCTAATAACAGCAGCTGACGCACGCCGCATTTACTGTTTTATTTATTTATTCATCATTATTAGAGTAGCCTTACAGTTGCGGTTAAGCCGACCGAGTTCACTTCTCTGCCGCGTAAAAGGCCCGCTTATTCATTCCTCCTCTGAAACGGCATACTTAGCCACCCTGACCTTATTGACTGTGCTACACTGCTAAGCTAAAAACAACGCGAAGCGGTTCCCAATTCCTCCGTTCACCTTGACTCCTTGCAAAACGGCAACGTTGTCCTCCTTGTCCAATCCGAAAGACACTTTCCGTGTCGTACTTTCCGTGCCTCCCATGTGTTTTGACGGAAAACCAATCTATAACAGTGTTAGCGGCTTGCTCAGAGAGTAGGGGTGACTTTCCGAGCCGGGACACGCTTCTTCCATTAAACAATGAAAACCCAATGGCGTGGGTCTTCCGGCGTCACGTGATGCTTGCAGTGCTCTCTGGGAAATGTAGTAAGGCGCAAGGCTTCGCTCAAACAGTCCCTGTATACATGCAAGCATGCAGTCATTGGTCACTACACAACGTTTTGGTACTGTTTGCAGTAAACCTAAAGTAGGCACATAGAGGAAGGGCCACTTAGGTTGTCTGCCTCAGTTGAGTACGCCCTTTCCCTGCAGGTGAAATGAACTGAAACTCAAACATCTTGCACTTTTTTTCTTTTTAATCCTCCAGTAAAATTAAAAAATAAATGTAACATCATGATTTCATAGTTATAACATGGCCATGTCATATTGCCTTAAAATCCCCCCCCCAATAGTCTCTGAAACGTCCAATGTTCATAGTGTTGTAATCACATAGTCTCAAGCCTCTCACTTCAGCCACCACTTTACAAAACCAGTGTTCGGATGTGTGGGACGCCGAGAGGTGCAACGTGCACTGCAACAATACAGGCCACAACACTTGATTACAGAGAGTAAAAAACACATCAGCTGTTTTCACTACTGTACATTAATGGGAAGAGAACTTGATCCTTCACATTAATACTGTATGATAGCAGTTAGTGGAAACAACCCGGTTTTCTAAATGCAACCTGTTTTGTAGTCTTCTATTATTGTGCTCTAGCCTTCGAGGGAGATTTATACTGGATTAAAAGGGAGGCATTTTAGTAACTGCTGACCAAAGGCCTGGTTTCAAAAAGCATTGTAGTTTCAAGCACATCTTAAGTGTTAAGAGTGAGTGCTTTAAGTAAATGCTCAGTTTGCCACCTGGGCTTGATCACTGTAATTTCAACACGTTTGAGAAAGCAGGCTGTGTGCATTGCTATAAAGCAATATCACATCACAACAACAGGGACTCGTGTGTGTGTGTGTGTGTGGTTCTTTTTTTTTACATTAGCAACTTTGTAGCCAGCAGTTGGCTGGTCTACATTTGCAATACACACCAGCTTTCAGACTATGCACACAAAAGATCTGGTATTGCCATCACCCGTAAATAATTAGCCATATTTAGACATTAAAAAAAAGAAAGAAAAGCAGTGTCTATTGTAGGCCTCTGGTATGTTAGTACAGTTCAATAATGATTTCCATCCATTATTAAAAAATAAAATTGCACAAAGTACACTGTTGCAGTTTTAAAACTCATATATACACACACACACATTTTTGGTCATTAAAGCACACCTATATCCGTCTTTCTCTATAGAGTAAAAAGAGCATGATATACCAAAAACCTGCACTGATGATTTTGAATTACTTGTTACACTTTCAGTTTGCCGTTTGAAAGACCATTTCAGCATTTGCTCCTTATTTTAGTAGGCCAGCCTTTTTTTCCCCTTTTATTTATTTTTTATGGGTCCTTTTTTATGCTGCTTGTTTCCCGTTTGTCAAATGGAATGATTAATGGCTTACGTTTATAAACAGACTAAAATATAACTAGCATAAATCACTAAAATAAATAAAAATATAAGTGAACATGGAAGCAGTGGGTCCACACTTAGGCTCAGGTCAGCACCTTATATCTAATTTTACCCAACGTCTGTCATTAATAAAAAATAAAAAAATAAATGAAAAGAAAAGAAACTCAGTACACAGTGCGACAAAGTGTGACAATACCCGTTCTACAGCTCAACATCAACCGCTCATAAATTAGCTTATTCTGCCTGAGCTCATTTATAGCCAAGCCGTCTGTGTTTCATTACTATTCCTTCTATAATACTCTAGGTACTGGGTGCCACTGAGTACAGAATAACTGCACAGGTTCCTTAACACACTGGTGCTACAGTTGAAAGTGTACTTGAGTATTTATAAAAAAAATTAAAAAAAAGATAAAAAAAGAAAAGAAAAAAGCACTTAATTAATAAAAATAACCAGAGCAACCTCAACTGAGCACAAACAGACTGTCAAATGCTGAGCTGTCATGCAAGACCGCGATGAGCCGTGCTCAGACCCAAAGCCAATTCGATGCTTTAAAGGGAATGCAGTTCATTCATTCATTCATTACTTGGCCAATTATGGCCAGTCCTTTTGTTCGCCAGTTCATCTCGTACTCCTTCCCTGGTTCCTTCTCTTAGGCATTGATAGCCCTCCATCGGTCGCTGTCGATGCTGTTGATGCTGTGGCTTGCTCCGTAGGGGCCAGACACCACGTCGTCTAGGTAAGCCCCCGAAGTGTCTATCTGTGTGCTGGAGTAGGAACTGTGCTCCAGCTCCTTCCTGCTGCCCAGGCCAGCGGAGGACGTGTGAGGCAGGTGCACGTCGGGCTCGTCCGGCTCGTCTATCTGAGACTTGTAGGAGAACAAGATCTTTGGCTCCGAACTGAAGCCAGAGACAAAACATGCAGGATCTTACAATGGCGCCGTGTTGATTTGTTATACTTTTGAGATAAAAATCGTTTTGCTGCCTAATAATGCATAGACTGCTCGCAACACAGTGTCAGCAAGCAGCGCAGCACCACCTGGGAGAGACGACGACCCCCCAGGGCACAACGGCAGATTGGTCATATCTATGAACTAGGTACTCGATAAAATATCATGATATTTGAAGACATTTTCATGAGACCACAATATTTAGATATACAAATATCACAATATTTAGTTTTGTGCCAGCATAACAAGTGTGTCATAAATAAAAAACAAAACACAAAACAAAAAACTACAAGTTCAATTTTAAAATGAAATGATTAAAACATGGAAAAAGAAAATGAAATGGCCTGATAGAGGAAATATCTTCTGGTGCCACAGATATGAGTAAAAGCAATAGCACCCAATCTCTACATACCCAAAGAATCCTTTGAGGAACGTTACGTAGATTAGAGGAGCAAAGACGGAGAAGTAGAGGAATGTGGTGACGTCAACACAGCTGTGCACAAACACACACAAAGTCAGAATCGAATAAATGCCAAACCTTATCAAATCCACTGTTTGTAAGTGTAAGAGGTCTTACCACAGGCCTTCTAGGATATCGGCACACAGCAGAGCACTACCCAGACCCTGCACCATATTCAGCACTGATAAGATGGCAGCGTATACATAGAAACTCCTCTTAGCTACATAGAGAGCGAGAGAGAGATTGATAAATACGTTACCATTTGGGTTCATAGAGTGGAATACAGGGTATACCCTGGGATTTGTGTTATGAATGTAAACTTCACTCACATGGTAGTGATATTTTTTCTTTGATCGGGGTTTTGGGCAGGATAACTATTAGAGAATAAACCTGTAGAAGAAAAAAAAAATAAAAAATAGTCTGACATAAATACCATATTTTCCAGATGAAGTCGCTCCAGACTGTAAGACACACCCCCCTAAATTCTGTCTAACGAATAAAAATTTAAACAGCATATTGGAGACCCCTATTTTAGTGTTTGTCCCTTTGGTGTTGCTGTAGTTCAGCAGGGCTTTGTTTCCCAGAGCTGAAGCCTTCGCTACAGTCTTTATCTTAATCCCTCAGGCAGGCCTGGAAAATATCTGTGTGTAGGTACAGCGTTATGGAGAAGTCATTACATAACAATGTTTATTGATGAAACCTGATAATTTGTAGCTTTTGATTGTCTGATAATGCAAATTTCTGCTAGCGCAGCTATGACATTTGTTTTAACGTAATGTTATAACCAAGCTAACCCTAGCGTACTCGCCCATAACCTTGCTGTACCTGCTAGAGTAGCTTGCCTACTATAAAAGCACTAACAAATAGACATTTCACAATTAAGCTAATGCAAAAATTGTACATTGCTGTAAAATTACAACATGCACATTGCTGTCACGGCAACTGAAGAAGGCCAAAAAAAGAAAACAAAAACGAGTCTTATAGTCCAGAAAACGTGGCACTTTAACAAAGCCGCTTTTACCAGTAGTAAAATAACACAAATCTCTCGGTTAACATAAGCTAAAATAATGAGAGCACAGCTTCTGATGGTCCGTTACCAAGAAGAAGAAGCAGGAGCTGGCCAACCAAAAGTGTCGTCCCCCGTGACCATAGATGTTGAAATCATCAGCAGAGAGATGCTGATCTGGGTACAGAATCTCCAGTGTACCCTGTAATATGAAAAAGAAGTGATATACATCTTATAAACATTACATCTTATGATACATCTACGGTTATGATCGGCAAGTCCTCACTCTTACCTGTGTAATTGAGTAAGCCAGTGCTAACACTGCAGTTATGGCCAGCACCCGTTTGATGCTAGACTTGCTCTCCAAATTACCTACCACAACAAAACACAAGTCATCAGTCAGAAAACATTTTATACTGAATGAATCCCATTTCTCACCAAAATGTCCTGCATGTTTCCATTTAATACTAAACAAAGCCTAAGGCTCATCATAGCTTATTATGTATGGGTTACTGTAAATCATCATCATAAGACATATTGTCATAGTACTGCTGACCCAACTGAGCAGTTTCAGCCATATGCCTACCGAAGGCCAGTCCTAAGATGACAACGCTGAGCTCGATGGTCAGCAGGAAGAAGCGTGTGATCTCCCACAGCACCTGGAAGCAGTACACAGCCCTTATCAGTTTAAAAAATTTTTTTTATTACTATACAAACAGCAGTTAAAAGCAACATGATCCAGTTTATTGTGGCTCCCTTTCTGCCATTAGCATGGCCTACTCTTGGGTTTGGAAAGTTTTCAGACAGTTGCTCCTCTGATTTTGAGAAATGAAAGTGAAAATGGATGTGTTCTTTGATAAGACCTACATGAGTCTAAAGGCAGCTGCAGGCTAGCAACAGCACTATGGTTTTCCCCTTCAGCATAATAATGTGATTTGTGTGATGGCACCTGGGCCTCTGTGTTGTGTTACATACAGTAGCTTCCCTCAGGTTAGCTTTCTGCATAGAAGTTCCCAAGAATCGTGTTGCATTAAAAGCAGCTAAACAATTTTAAGTCTTTGATATGGCAAATTTGCTTTCAAATCCACTAAAGCACTGAGACAAGAGACAACAGACAGAGACAATACTTAGGATAAGGAACCTACAAATAAAAGTAGCACACAGACATATAAGCACAGCAGTTTTTCAGCCATGTTGTGGCCTCCTGTCAGGCCTTGCTTTATTTCTTATGAATATTTAAAAACCATGAATTTTTTTTTTAACATTCTGCCATGACACACTATATTTAGCCAATAGAGCATAAGTCATGAGAACAAGGTTAAATTGAGAATAGAAATAGAAATAAATATAATTTATTTAGTAACAGCAGCAAATTGTTCGTGGGATGAGGCTACAATGATTTTGACAGCCACATAAAGCCGGCTTTTGTCCAAACTCAAAGTGGCAGACTAAAATAGTGGTTTGAATGTTGCATTTCTCTAAATCTATTAGTGCTTTTACACTGGACAATACAGTACAGCCAGGTACGGTTACTAATGCGAATCTAGAACTATCCGTACCCTAGTCGAGTACCCGTGTCCGTTTCCCATTTCTTAACAGTATCCGTGAAAGTAGAACGAATTCTCTGGAAGTTGTGGGATGGTGAATTTACTTCCCATATCTAGTGGGATCCAACAACAGCATCTAAAGGTAGCAGCAATGGAGGAGGTGCAAGGTCTGATTTACTCATCTTTTTTTTTTTTTACGTTGCATTTGGTTTTATGCAGAGTAACAGACCGCAAGAGTCTGAGAAAAAGCTAAAAGCTGAACTCAATGGAAATGTTATCAGATACCACTACTGAAGATTACTGTGTACCGAGTACTCTAGTTATCTGGTGTTTTTGTTTTTTTCTGGCGCTTGTCTGACTTGAATGATAACTCGTGACGATTTTGTGACGTCTGTGTTTGACCAATCAATGGTCTACACTGTTTCTAGCTCCACTCACGTGTCCATTTACACTTACTCATTGGGCAAACGCTTTTATCCAAAGCGACAACTGAGCTGAGCAGAACGGTGGCAGCTTGGCGGTGCCGGGATTTGAGCTCACAACCTTCCGATCAAAGCCCAGAGCCTTAACCGCTGAGCCACAACTAATGTCTATTAGTTACAGTATGGGTCACATGGAAATGAAAATAACAACAAAATAAGCGATTACGGATTTGTTAACCGCACCACGCTGTCCGGTGGAAAAGCGCTATACGTGACACAAAAAAACAAAGCACAAACCATAAAGCAACAGTTTGTAATCTAGGTAATCAGGCTCTTCAGAAGTATCTGAATACAAGTTGTGTGTGTGTTATTAGTTTTAAATGTTAAACTTGGCAGGATGGTAGATGTCACCTGGTAGGAATTGACACATCCGAGACACATTATCAAATTACAGCAAATACCGTCAGCATTTGCTCCATGTGTAGTGAGGAGCTGTACACAATAACGAAACATTTGTATTTGCAAAGATGAAACTTTGAAACTGTAGGTTTAAGTTTTCCATCTTAGTGGCAATCACATGTGTTTTCTGAAAAAGCAGAAAGTCCCTGCTGGTTTCATTCAGAGAAGATGTGCGTGTTCTTTACCTTGTCTATGATGACAGCTGCACTGGATGCACTGACCGTCATGGAGACAATAGCACGAGTGATTCCTACTACTGCCACGACAAACACCTACACCAAGAGAAAGAGACAGTCAGTTAAATAAAGAACATCAAGGGTTTGGGCGGTTACACTGGCAGTATGAGTGGAGTCGCAGGTAGAGGGATAAGCTCACCAGGATGTAAAAAGTGATGAATATGGGGCTGGAAGTGAGGCGGATCTTGGCGCGGGCTGACGGAAGCTTCCAGATCAGGAACACGAGGAAGGCCACATTAGGCACCAGCAACAGCAGGTCCCAAAAGCGCACCCTAACACAAGAGCATTTGATTAATTTAATCAAATCTACATACAATCGTGGGGGAAACAAATTTACATTCAACCTTGGGGACGAGAATCTACGTACAGTCTAGGGACAAGATTAAAAGCGAGTGTCCATGCTCTTAGATAGCAACTGGAAGACTCGCGTTACTCATGTATCGTAAATTATCACTCGTACATCAGACATGTCACAAGACCTGCAGCCTTATGCACATAACCAAAACTGAAAGTTTGTCTTTTAAACATAAACGGGAACTACCCAAAAATCCAGAGTAACAAGAAAGTATTGTGCAGCGGACGTTCCGCTGAGAGGCACAGAGAAAGGGGAAGTGAGGCCTCACTGTAAATCACAAACACCAATACAATGCAAACAGCTCCTTATCGGCCTCAAGACCAACAAGACGACATATTGCTGTAAGTCGTAGAAAATAAGAGCGAGTTTAAAATAGCTTAAAGACTTAGTAATATGGAATTTGATGAAATATTAATCCATATGTAAACTGAAAGATAGCTTTTCAGATGAGAATCATACTCAGCCTGGATCACACTGAAATTACTTTCGCAGTGTATCACCAGACTGGGAGCAACTAATAGAAGTGGCACATATGTAATCAGAGCTTTCAATCAAATAAGAGCGAACGTCAAGCACAGATGTGACCCCTGGGCCAGAGGAGGTGCTTGTTCTAGTTGCGCAAGGATGAGCGTACCTGGAGGAGCCGATGTCCTCGTAAAGCACCTGTAAGCAGCCGTGTGGCTGGCTGATGTTGGTTTCGGATGGCCATGTGGGCAGGACTGATGTGTTCTCTACAGCTGGAGGCAATGTGCTGTTACTGAACTGCACAAACCGGCTCACCGTCACCGCGACCAGCATTCTGCATTCACACGCTAAAAACACAACGCTTGTTCATTAACGCTTTATACGTGACAGTTCAAGATCACATGTGTGAATAAACAATCTAGCCTAGTATAGAAATGTGCGCTAGTTAGCTAGCATAAGTTTGCCAGGCAAGCACAGGTGACAATTAGATATGCAAATACAAGCAAACATCAGTGTCATGTTGCGCCAGTGAAAACACAGCTGCTGGTAAGTTGAGTTAAAGAGCAACACCAACGATCTATATTCCTTTTGTCAAGGCCCCCTTCGTTAAACTGCTTTTGCGACACTGTGGTGTAAACCATAGAGACACTCCCCAATAGAGTACTTGCTTACTGGTACGAGATAGCAAATTTGATACCAAGCACAAACGACAGCAAGTGTGTTTACATGCACTAAATAATTTAATAAAGGCAAAAATATTAGATTTCGGCCATGAGTCAATCAAGGCGTTTACATGGATGGGATTTTATTTAAAATTTCTTATATTTTATATAATTATAATCATAATTACATATAAATACTTAATACACTCGCTTATAACTGCTTCTAAAAAGTTCCCGTGGGAAACGGTGCATGTATCCTTGTTTGTGCACGAGATATGAAAGGAACTGGGAGTACGGTGTTCGCTCAAAGTATAAAATTGTAACTAAGAGAAATGCGTAAGCAGCTGCTAGATGATGCGCAAGGGTAGCCTACAGACTGAAACAAGGTACCAAAACCACACCGAAACCCATGATTGCATGAACTCACCCAGCCTGCAGATAGCCTACATACTACTTTGTTTTAAAGAACCAAATCAGGGCTTGACAACCACTATATGGAACTATACACACACACACACACCAGAGTGCTGCAATAGGATCTTTGAGGATTGGTGTTGTAATGACCCATCTTCCTGATCGTTAATAAAAGGTTTTGAAGCTTGATCGAGTTCTTGAATTTATTTCTCTCTTCGCACCGACACATGCACTTCAGTAATCAGTTAATCAATAATGAGAGATTTCTTTCCATTTCTTTAAATTAGTTTAAGTACATTTTCCAGTGGCGAGGTGACAGCTTTCATACTTTTTTTTGATCAAGTAGCTTAGGGCAGTGGTGGCTCAGTGGTTAGGGCACTGGACTACTGATCAGAAGGTTGTGGGTTCAAACCTCAGCTCTGCC
>JAOUQW010000015.1:10103165-10113593 GCA_028565825.1 Olivaichthys viedmensis
CGCAAACCAGGTCGGAGACGTAATGGTCATAAAAAGTCGTAAACCAAGAAGTAGTGTCTGGCTAATTACTCTAAAAAAAACAAGAAGAGATAAGTGGGAGGGATAGAGTTTCGTTTGATCCTCCTATATGCAGGAGTGTATAAAAAAAACAAGCCCTTCACTCAGTCCCTCAGTTCTCCCCGGGGAGAACCCAGCTTTATCGTGGTGTCTTCTGGATCCTCAATAAACCTATTGATTTTTCTGCTACTCTTGGTGTTGATGATTGATTTATCTTTCAGGGCCTGAGTGCACGTGTCGTTTTCACGACACAGTGACGACGCCTGCAAGAGTCTCAGCAGCTCGTAGGCCACTTTTAGGCTTGCGCGCGGGTTCACTCGTGAAGACCTTCGAGGACTGAACCGTAACCGTAGAAATGCTGCCGATTAGCTTAGCTGATTATCCAACACCACAGCGGTCAGGACAAAACCGTCGCCATCACACCATCACACCGACCGCTGCGTGTTGCTGCCCCATGCGCGCGCGCGCACACCACAGCGAGCACTCGCGCTAACGAACGGCTCGAGAGCAAATCTCGCGGAAAACAACCCGTCGCTTTTAGCGGCGGCCACAAACTGAACGCTGGAGCATTTTAAAACACAGGAAGGGCTTCACTGTAAAATAAATAAATAAATAAAACAATAATAATAATAATAAACATGTCGCCTGAAGCCGCTTTCCCCCCCCCCAGCTATCGACGTTTTATATTCGCGAACATTCGCCCGTCAGCAATGCTAGCTCGTATTTATTTAGCTAGCATCTCGTAAGGTATGCTAACTATTAGCCGCGACTCCGTGACGTGTTCGGACTTACCTTAGCTTGAAGTATAATTTTCAAATCAGGAGAAAAGGCGTCGCGTTGGAAGCAAGCAGCATAGCAACCTCCCTGCAGTCTACGTGCAGCCCGATTAAAGTACGATGAAGCGGCCAGAAGCGCCGCCGTTGCCGCTGCTGCTGCTGCTGCTGCTGGCCAACGACAGCAGTGTGGGGCCGCTGACAAGTGAGGCAGGGTTGCCAGATCCGCGTGACGTACGCAACACGGGAGAAAAAAAAACACCAAAACTTAAAGCGTGACTCCAGCGGCTTTTTTTTTTTGTTGTTGTTGTCACGCCACCCCGTGTTTCAAAACGCCATCTGCGTCACGGGCCGCTGCAGACCATCGATATGAGAACCAAGCTTGATGCCCGCTTTTGGGGCTAAACTTTGACGCGTCATCGGCGCGTCATCGGCACCGCCCTCTCGGTGGGGGCGACTTTCCAGATTTGTCCCTCATGGAGGGGGGATTATGCTAATTGGTAGATTTATGATGAATATGTTCAGGGCACTTTGATATGTTGTTGTACAGGTGGGTTTGTTTGTTTGTTTGTTTGTTTATTTATTAATTAATTAATTAATTATACAGACTTTGAGATTGTATGTTAATTGTCATGCCCAATCTGGTTATTGATGATATTCCTGTTATGTGAATTAAAAAACAAAACAAAAAAAAAACTGTTCAGCTGTCTCTGATTTATTATTATGCTATTGTTAGAGTTACTTTTAATAAGTGATTTAGTGGCAGCTCTTATGTTGGTTTTATGATCATTTCTGTACAAGCGTTCATTTAAGGCTGCATACCTGCTCTGGCTTTTCCAGAAATTAGACTCAATCAAAAAATATTGACCGTGCTATATATGTTTACATTGACATCACCTGCGACAATGTGTAACGTCTGTGACACGATTTTTTTTGTGCAAAGCCGCGAGTTACAGCGGATTTTATCAGCGTGGAGCCGCATCTCTCCATACACTTACATGGGCTTATGAGCGACTCTCGCCCTTTCCAATATGGCGGGGGCGGTGACGTATGAAAGTAGTTCGCAACAGCGGTTTATGCGCCATCTAGCGTTCCTGGAGCTATGGCCGCGCGCCATGACGTAATCACGGGGGGGGTCACGCAGAAATACGCTCTGCCGGTCATTTTCACTGCTCAGATACTCGACAGCGGTTTTTTATTTATTTATCTAATCACCATCAACAGCTGTAGTGTTTGGGCGATTACCACAGACGAGAATCTTGACGTTTCCCTGTGCTGGGAAAATATCAGGAAATCTGTATAATTAGACCGTTCAGAAATTGGACTACTTTTTCAGAGGGAATGATTTGTGGTTGTGCGTTACCAACATAGTCAGGTTCTGCTCAATGGGCGTATGGATACCACAAAAACGTCTGGGGGAAAAAGATATATTAAAAAAAAGGTCATCGGAATCAATTTATATTGTACTGCTTCAGTGCTAGAAGGAGTTGAATTAAACTACACCCATTCTCTTGAAGGGTGCCAATAATTCTGGAGTTACCGAATTTTTCACAAATCAGTAAAAAAATTAATAAATTAATATTGTTTTATCGAATAGTTGAGTGGGAAAAAGTGGAACAAGTGATGAGGAAAAATAGCTGGTCTGGTATTTCCATTATTTTACATCGCCCATTTACATAGTACATTCAAATGTTTCTTTCTTGTTTTCTTTTTATTGCAAGAACATTACACACATGGAAAGGCAATGGACACTCAAACGTATCTAATTGTAGGATATTTAGGAGATTTACTGTGATACAACATTGAACAGAAAGGCAGAAAAAGGGTGATGGAATGAAATGTGTCACGTGTCATATCTGCAAAATGAATTATTGGCATGGCCTGGTAGTATGTTGGCAAGGTTGTTGTCTAATAGCTATTGAGAGAATGAACTATTCTATAAAACTGTCATAAGAAAAACTTGGTTCCTCCTGAACAAGACATCGCACTTGGGTTCGAACCATCATTTTCATTGCTAATTTGCCAAGTAGACCATAGCAGGTAGGCGCTTACCTCGCCCTCGGCAGCAGGAACGCGCTTTACATTTGGTTGGTTGAGTTGCTTTCCTGGGTTTGCTGGACTTTAACATTACTCTTTTTATGATGGCACATTTCTGGACTATTGTTATACTATCTAATCATCTACAAATTTGCGCGATACAAAAGCGTACGTATATCTGCCGTGTGCATTTGGTGTTATTTGTATTTGTCATTGAATTATTTCCCATATCTTTTTTTACAACTTAATTTCCAGACAAAACATTTTCAGCATCAGCTGACCAGGGGGTGCTGCATCATCTTCAGCACCCCTAATTCCCATGGCTATGACCTCACCTCACTAATGAATAATTCAAATGAAAAGAAGTTGCTGCATAGATATCTTTTTGGCATTAGTTGTTGATTGTAGGCAGTAAACTATTGTGAATATGCAAATACGTAAAAAAAAAAAGAAAAAGTTTTTAGGCATGTCATCACAAACAAAGGCTTCCATACAAGATTGTGCGGACGCTTGAATGACACACGTCATTATGACTCAAAAAAGATTGTGCATCGCATAATTTGCGTTGAAATGAACAAAATGCAAAATGTATTTCTCATTTATTTCTCAGAATTACTTTCATTCTTTAATTGAAGATGACTGAGATAAATGGACTTCAATGGAAAGTTTCTCTGAACTAGATGTTTCCTGAACATTGCAATAGCTAAACCCTGCCTGCCATGATCTATGCCTTAAATTGTGCACCTCACATATTTTTATGGCAAGTAGTTCACACTCGGAAATTTAACGAGACATATTGTACTATTGATACCTGCATGATGTACTAGAACCGCCAAAAAATAAAATGTGGAAAGCTGTACACTGGCTATGTCTCAAGTCACACACCATCCACTTTTGGATTTTAAAATTGGCGGCTGTTCCTATGGAGGCTGTTCTAATGCGGTTCAATGACGTGAGGTACTGCAGTAATTCGTCATTTCCATTTAGTGCAAGATGTTACTGTTGACGTAGTGTTCCTGCACTTTAATAATTTTGAATAATCATTAAGAAGCCTTGTTTGTGTTTTATAACTAATGTAAAAAAAGGTTTAACATTACTCACACAATGTTATTCGAGCTTTAGGCTGACCAGACATCATTCTCACAGCCAAATAGACAGGCTCAGTGAAGCTCACACTGAACGTATGTAGGTGAGTTTTTGCGTCAGTAACATTGCTTATGCTAGAAAATGTTACACTATTTTTGCTAAAGCTGAGGCGGATCTCCAGCCTCTGAAAAAATGGGGTACGCTTGAGAGGGGTCTCCCTTCCTCCCTCATATGCCCTAAGTAGGTTATCAAACCACATTAGGCACCAAGCTCCACTGCTGCTCTCTAGGCCACTTTCAGTACCAGAGCGAGGTAGCCCCCCATAGCACAGCCCCAGAACCCATGGGCAACCTTCAGGTTGCAGAATCCAGCAGTGTTCTCCTTTGGAGAAGCTTTGAGAGCTCAGAGCCTGAAAGTAGTTGGTGAACCTCTGTGGCCCAGCCGGATAAGGTTGCTTGACAACACTGAAGGACACCGTTTTAAGATCCTCAGACAAGACCAGGCTAGGATGCAAAGTCTCCGAGTCGAAGGTCACCTCAGATGGGTTGAGAATGTTTCGCAAACGACGTTGGCCAGCTCCAAGTTTGAGGCGGAGGTCGTAATTGTGGTGTTCCATTTCATCACACATGTGGGTCATGTTGATGGTTGTCTCATTCTCATCACTCGGTCCAATTTTCTGAGGTTCTACAATCAGGCTGGCAGCACGTTCCTCAATGACCAGGATCTCTTCACAAAATCCGGCATCATCTTGCTCCTCCAACATGGTGTTAACCTGGAGCTCTGTCTCCTTAAGCTGCCTATGGAGGTCTGACAACGTTTGAACCCTGGTTTCCAAAACCTCCTCTCTGGGCCTCAACTGGCCCTCCAGAAGCTCCAACGCTGCTGTGCTGTAGAGCCTCAGATGCTCCACCATCTCCTCCAGAACTGTCCTCACTTCTTCTCTAAGGTCATTGTTTGATGCCTTGACTGCAGTTTCTCTGTCCTTTGCCTTGGCCAGCAGATCATCCACTAATGCAATCTTGGCTTGGGTGTCTGTCATCACAGGAGTTAATCGAGATCTGTGTTTGTTTGCCTCACCTGAGAACACGTTTTCTATACAATCTGAACCCTCAGCAAACTCTTTTCCCGTGTTGCCCATTATATTAGATCCATCTTCTCCCTGGCTAGAACAAGACGGCTCGCCTTTGTGTTCCATCACCTCTGCTTCCACTCCCCTCTGAGGTGCACCTCCAGCTGTTCCCTGCATGGTGGCCTTGTAGCTTTCGATTATGTTTCTCAGTTTAAGGTTCCTCTGTGAATATTCAGTATTCTGGTGCTCCACTTTGCAGCATGGGCAGCGATGCTGATCTTCAGACAAAGCGGCCTTAGAAATCCCGATTTTCTCCAGACACGCCAGGCGGAACGAACGTCCACAACGAAGGGTGACGGGATCGGAAACTGGATGAAAACAGATGGGGGCGACCGAGCTCCAGTTCCAGCTCCAGTTCCAAGGGGCTCTCAGAAAAACCCGAGGCCGTCACTAGCCATTCTGCCAAAGTCTCAATCTGCACGAATACAAAAAAAAGAAAGTGACTTTAAAACCCAAAACGGCTCATGTCTGAAATTGAGGACCACACTAAAGGGCTTTACAGTTGAGTGAAAAAGATTCTAACATGTATTTTATAGCCACAAGCCCTTTTAACTCGTTGGGTTTCCTTCCTTATTATGTTCAGATATTACTAGTGGGGAAAATTGAGTTTCTCACAGAATCTAAAATGGGACAATAGGCTACGTTTTCTCACTCAGGTGGAAACACAGAATATCCTACAGTTGAGCTGGCTTTAAAGAAAGAAAAAGAGACGACCCTAGTTGTTTTTTGTTTTTACTGATTAAAAAAGCTGATAACAAGCAGCTTAGTCATCGCCTAAAAAGTGCACCACGTGCACGAGTGGTTTCAGGTGTTATTCTCACTATTTCAGCTGCATGCGAGGGAAACAAAGCTGACAAACCGGGCACGTTTCAGCCCTTTTGCTCGTCAAGCCACGGCCGTTCAGAGCCGTCCACTCCTCTCCACTCCTCTCCGACAGCTTAACGAGTTGCGTTTTCCTGTCCCTGTATCCGCCATCCGTTACAGCTGCAGAAAACAAACATCCTCCACAACACGTATATGAAATGTCGTTACCTTTAGTTCATATCTCGGTACAAAATCTTTCAACTTTCTTGTGTTGGTGCCCGGTATTCTTGTCCCGGCATGACTTCAGCACGTGCTCGGGCCAGTGCACACCTGTTGACGACTGACGTCCGCGCGGCGCGCGTCATGGCTATAGATCTCCCGGCTGAGTTCTTCACAATTTAACAAATGTTAAAACGTTAAATTAATGTAAAATAAATCAATAAACTGCAGTACACTCGGGTAAACTAAACTCGCAAAGTTCCCCACACCGTTTTGATTGAAACGTCAGCGTCGTGCCGCAGTCTGCATTGGTGTTACAGGCTTTAACGCGGTGGAATAAACGCCCAACGTCAGCGTCAGCGTGAAAATCACACCCAAAACGAAACCTGCGCTGTTCACATTTCATTCCTAGTGTCAAAGAGCCAACGGCGCGTTAGAAACACGCTGAAACTAGGACTTATAAAGGCCACAGAGCACGAGGGAGCGTTTAAAATTTCAATTTGTATTTATTCATGTTTCTCGCTAAAGAGGATTTACGGTAACAGTCGCCCCCTGCTGTTCGTATCCAGTCTCTGCAGGTGGGAAACCGTATGACACAAACACAACTCGTTACAGTAAAGACAGGGGGGTTTATACTCACACACCAAACATGTACTCAACACTTCAGCCATTCAAACTTGAAAGAAAAGGTTTCTATATATATATATTTTTTAAAAACAAACAGAATATTTCACACACCGTAGAAAAACATCAACAAACCCCGTGATGACTTCACCGGAGGACAAATGCTCCTCTGATCATTTTGTGTCATATATCTTGGACATGATTGTTGAACTGGATAAGAAGTGGCTTGCGTTGAAATATCGCAGTATATAGTGCAGTATATGAAGTTGTATTACGATTTTAGGATTAGGGTTTTACATCCTACTGAAAAGTAGTGTTTAGTGGCATCTCTTGTCATGTCTTGTTAGGGCAGCTGTCCTGTTTTAGCGCTGGTTAATATCTATAAATAAAATCAGAAATATTTGACATTAAGTTAAGAAGGCCACCGATTCTGTAAATCCATTCAGTGGAGATTCAAGAAGTCATCCCGTTGTCCCGTTTCCATTGAAAAGCTCACGAAGGTCCTAAGCCACGATTTTGTTGAACGCCACTGGACTTTTCTTTTTAATTCCACAAACATTTGTAGGAATTAGAGCTCAGGCAGTTAATCAGACGCCGTTCTTCTCAAAAAGTACTCTATGCGTATTTTAGTGTTTTAAAAAAAAAAAAATTTGTATTATTTTCTTTTTGAAATGAGTATGAAACAGCACAAAAATGAAGCTGCCTCACATAGGCTACCTCGAGGCATACAATGCAGCAGCTAAATTTCCAGTTTGAAATGGTTATATATACACAAGTGCAAGCAAAAAAAAAAAAAAACCCATCACATCCTTAGGTTATTGTGTGAACTGTCCATATTTTAACATATTTAATGAAGACTTTTAGCATAAAAACCCGTTTTCTAGCTGTCCTAGCTTCACTTAGCTGTGTTCTTAAACCGGATTAGGAGGTGAGATCTGGGGCTCAGCTGTAGTGGGATGGACATATAGAAATCCATCACTACTCACAACATTAGGTCTTAAGATAGAAATAACAGCCAACAAAAACACCAAATTAATTTAAAACGGCATAAAACAAACAGAAAATGTGTTTTGCAAGGAAAACATTTGATTTTTTGGTTTAACAGAGATAACAAATGATCATCTTTGGCTATTCTGAACACATGTTGCTCAGAGAAGAGGTGCATATGCAGCACTGTAGTGCAGTCTTGGCATATATGCCATAACATTTAACAAAGATTAACACGTTTGACTTAATATAGGTTAGTTAAAGAGCCAACTGTTTGTGTGCGTAAAAGACAAGAGTTGCCACTTTTCCTCTCAGGTTATACTTGGTTCTTTTCATTTACATCTTTTGTTATGTTGGTTTTATTTAGGCTATATTATGCACAGATGCACGGTATATAAGGCACTTTGTATTATGGGCCCATAAATATATCCAGCTGTTTAGTGTCATAGTAATAGCGAAAGGTAAAGAGAAGATAAGCGAGTTAGCAAACTGAGAAAGACATGGAGAATAATTGGGGAAGTCTAGAGTGAGGAGAGGTCCAGCAGGGGCAAGGGCTCTCTCCAGTAGAAGAAATGACTGAATTCTGGGTAATCAAAAGACGTAGTCCGGCCTTTACAGAGCAGAGGGAAGACATGCTCCACCAGCTCACTCAGGTGAGAATACCTGGGAAAGACACAATATACAAGTTAGACCAAAAAAATTAAAAAAAAAATAAAAATCTTTTTTTTTTTTTTTTTTTTTTTTACATTCACATTCTTGGTGTTGGTACTAATGCAGTTGTGTCTGTGTGTGTGTTTTACTTACGAAGACTTGTGGCCTTTGCTGTTCTCCTGTATGAGCTCCCCTTTAGGGTTCACAGTGAAGATACGAGTTTGAGGTACACCAACTTTCTTATAAGCAAATGCATCCTAGACCCACAAACACACACAGATCTGTTACTCTTTGAGGGAAAAAAAACTAACAATAACACAGTGATACCTGTTGGAGTGCTTACATTGGTCCTATTGCCAAAGGCAGCGTAGAATGGTTGCTTGTGCGGACTGAAGAGGTCTCTAATGTCAGTCAGGCAAGCGATCTTAAAGACCTCTGGCTTCTTCTCAATTACTTCCCTGGAAAAAAAAAAATGTTACTAAGAACAATATACAAATGTAGATCATTTGTGCAGCACACAAAAATGCTGCATTGAAGACCTGAATGTGTGTGTTGTTATACCTGTGTAAGGCTGAGAATAAGCTGCTGGGAGCAAGTAGTACAGGTCCTTTAGGCAGTACAATGCCTTTATCATTGACCCACTGTAAGTAGCCCTTGGTGATGTCTGCCATGCCTATGGCACGAGCTGAACAGTACAGGAACTTGTAGCCATTCCTGGAGAAGAGCCACAAAACACTACTACTAACCTTAGTAACAAGAGCATTACTAATAGCAGCAATAGTTTGGCCAAAAATGAACTGTACACAATTTTCTCCTCACTCCAAAAGTCAGCCAAGACATGTTTGGTGTCTGGAGTTTGCTTCTTTATTTTTGTATTGGAGACGTGAGGCTAATGTAACGAACATGTAAGGGAGGCTTACACTGTGCAAACTGCATGCCTAAATCATCACACACTTGCCTCAAACCGCATCTAGCTGTTAAGTAATCTCAAATAGACTTGCTTATGTGGTTTCTAACACTGCATGACACACTGTTATCTATAAAAATAGAAAAAGTATGTCGCATAGCTAAAAAAACAATAGTAGCAGCCATCTTGAAGGCGGAATCACGTTCTGTCTCAGCACAGTTTGTTATGACTTTGTGGGCCGGAGTTGTTGCTTTCAGATTTCCAAAGGTTGATGGCAAAATTGACTTGGGTGACAATATAGTTAACATTTTTATTGTATATTTTTATATACATTTTCTGTATATTTGATTTGTATATTATATATATATATATTTTATTATGGATTTATTCTGCTATTTTATAAGCATGTTTATGGACAGATGGTATTACTGAGCCAAACCATGTCTTTTGAGTGCAAGTGTTTGATGATTTAAACATGCAGTTTACCAAATTGGTAGGTATAAAATTCCCTTACTTATTAGCAACATTAGCCTCAGAGCTCCAGCACAAAACTTCAGACACCAAACATGTCTTTGATTGACTACATTTGGGGTAAGGGGAAAAGTACATGAATTGGCCAAACGATTCATTTAAGGCATGTACAATTACCATAACTTGATTCTTTCATTTCAAGTATGCATGCATATAGTTCATAGTAATCTACGGTGACAAGTACTGCACATGTGTGTGTGCAGCGTGAACAGAGCTCTTGTTCTGTGGTAGCGGATGGTAAGATAATGAGTCAATGTTTGTGAGCACGATTCTCTTACTGGTGTATTTTGTGGTAAAGCTTGGCGATGCCTTGGTGGGTCCAGTCTTTCCCAAGCTGTGGCAGAATGTGACCTAAAGCATCTGACCTGGCATGAGTACAGGTCAAACAGCGTTACACAAGAACATACATTTTCCTTACATGGATTCACACATACAGTGGGGGTCCAAAAGTCTGAGACCACATTGAAAATCTGGAATTTTCTTCATTGCCACTGTATGGCACTCTAAAACGCTTTGCCAAAACTGGATCAGTTGTATCCAAAGCACGATCAGCAGACCAAAAGTGAGCACACCATCAGAAGAGCAATACATAAAGCTTTGTTCACTGAGAGAGAGAACAGCAA
>JAOUQW010000015.1:10129496-10143437 GCA_028565825.1 Olivaichthys viedmensis
TGTTCTGGGAGGATCAAACACGTGCAGCGCGTGGAGATGACATCATAATGTGTTCTGGGAGGATCAAACACGTGCAGTGCGTGGAGATGACATCATAATGTGTTCTGGGAGGATCAAACACGTGCAGTGCGTGGAGATGACATCATCATGTGTTCATGCGCCTCTATCCTGCAACTGCGATATGCTGACTGCGTTTATAGGAGGTGACCTTGTACAAGTTCATTAAAGACACTAGAAACCCACACGCCCACAGGCGAAAAACAAAACAACGTCGGTCATTAGACCTCGCAAACTAGTTTTGAGGTTAAAGTTTGCAAACAAGATACATTTAGAAAGCTAGCTCGCCGGCTTGTTGTCAGGACTTCATAACAACCCCTAATAATAATAATAATAATAATAATAATAATAATAATAATAATAACAACGTCAATAAACATGCATTTCCGCCATTATAAATTAAATATGAATGGATATGCTGTGATGATACATAAAGGTAGGTTCGTAACCCTTTTTTATTATTGTTCGAGGCGCCAGTCCCAAACGCTTCAAATATATAGTTTTACTCTTACCTTTTCCAACGGCGAGTTTTGGTAGAAACGTTTCGATCAAACTTCCGGACGCCAAGCCACATTTTCAACACGGTGACTCGGTGAACACGTCGATCACAGCTTCAGCCAATACGTGACCGCGATTCATCAAAGCACCGCCCACCCTCGCTCGCGGTTGTTATTTTTTTTATTGTGGACGTGTGTTCAGTTCTGATGATGGACACTAGAGGGCGCACAGAGCCAACCAAGTGGAGCGCGACGTCCACTGCGCCACTCATTCATTCAACTTCATTCACAAGTGCATTTCATTTCATTCGTCTAGGTTTACAGTTGTACTAGGATTGCATTGTTATTACATGCATATCTTATTGCATTACCCTATTTTCCCACATCTATTTCTTTATTTATTTTCTTTCTACATAGTAGTGTGGTTCTGTAAAAACTAAAATGGAACCATTTATTCAGTCCATTCCATGTACACCTTCCCACACACACCCCAGACACACACACACACACACACACGCACACGCACACACACACACACACACACACACACACACACACACACACGCCTTTATTTTTCTCTAAGCTTTGCTTGTGTTTCAAAACTACTTAATTAAAAAAAAAAAGCTGTGTAATTGGTTTTCATTTTCATTATAGTAGTACAGGCAGCATATGTGTTATGCATTTGTATATTAAAGTGTTTTTCTTTTCTTTTCTTTCTTCCTTTTATTGATTTGCAAATTTTGCAGCTTTTTATATGTCACCTTGCATGGGATAATTCTATCCTAGTGTCCAGTTCTGGCTTTTGTTTCACTTTTAAAAAGTGAAATCTTTCAACTTCTTTGATGAGGAAAGAAGTGGATATGTGTGTGGGACACTGTTAATCGCTATACTGCGAATGCAGTCTGTTTCTTCTTGTTAACCAGTAACAGTACTTCCCGTTGCCACTTAGACAACTGTTTAATCCCTGGGTAAACACATTTCTTTCAAAACTTTACACAGGCCTCATTAAACTCATATGAGCAATATCGGATTACCCTAATGCACAACAATACTATTAAATAATGTTACTCTATTCAAACATCAAATAGCATTCTTTCTGCCTCTTCTTCCTTTTTCATTTTATTCTAGCTGCCTCACCTCACAATGTTACAGTGTTTGTATATGTAATGTTTAAATTATACTTAATCTTAGTACTTAATCTTAAACACATTGGCCAAAAATAAAGTTGCAAAAAAAGCCTCAACATGCAAAAGAATAAAACTGTAAACCCAAATGAAAGCATTTCTGGAGATCACCAAAGTATTCAGGTAGGAATAGAGGGCAGGGGCTGGATGGATTAATGAAATAGGGTTCAATAAAACAAAAAAGGCATGGGAGACACGATTTCCATACATTAATGCTCATATGTATGACCTCCTCTGCCTATTTAAGGAGCGTTTCGCTGCTCTTAAAAACAACAGTGTGCTTTTGTGATATGAACTGTGGGACTGCACTGTATCTTCACACGCACACACACACGCACACACACACACTCACACACACACACACACACAGACGCACGCACGTACGTCTTTTTTTCTAAATAAGGCAGCCTTCCTTATCTGTGTTTCTGTCATTTCGGCCCCATTCCTATGAGTATCCCATTCTGTGGAGTTCAGGCCGAGGGGAAGGCCGCAGCCTGCACATTCTTTTCCCTTATATGGCCAAATCCCTGCTTAGGCCCTGCCCCATTTGGGAAAACCGGGACACCTGATTGGCCAAGGGCAAAATAGGAGGGGTGCATTACAAAGCTGATGCTTTAAACAAACTTTTGTGCAGTGAGAGTAACTGCCTCCATCCCTCTCTACCACAGACAAAGCCTAGTGGGCCGAGCATTTCATCACCTGAAGCCAAGGTGAGCAGCGTTTTTCTATCTTTTTTTTATTTTTGTGTTACTATTGGAAGATGGAAAAGGCTGTGTTCAGTGGAGTGGGGCTATGATATGCACTGCGTTCTACTATCTGTTGCTGCTGACGTATGTTCAGTTATGTGACTGAGAAAGCTGGTCCAGGGTCAGTTTCAGTTAGAGTAACAGTTCAGAGCTCATTTTGACTGATTTGGGCTCAGCTGAAGTTGGGTGTCTTTAGACAGTTGGGGTTTTGCCTCCATCACTTTGGATTAAAGAGAATTTCTACAATTATATGACCGTTTAGACTGCCTTCAGTTCATACACTTAATGTAGTGGACGAGTTTGTGCCAGCCCTCTGAGTGTAAAACTGAGGGATTGTTAGCAACTCATGGACCTCTTCACTAATGCATGAAAGAGTTATTCCTATTATAATAGAGTTAAGATGCAAAGAGATAGATCCTTAAACAGCTTTCAGTAATATGATCTACAGAGCTTAAAGACACAGCTGATAGATTCCTTGCTGTCTGTCTCCTAATATCTGTCTTTTGTGCCGCTGTGTGGGAATTTGGCTCTGACCCGTAGCCTGAAGTTTGTTGTTCCCAATCTTGCTGCTGTCATCCGGGGTCAGAGGTTAAGAAAAAAGTGATCGTTGTGTTGCAAGACTCTGTGGACAGGCCTGAGACTTAAAGAGGAGGAGCAATTTCTGAGAACAAACACATTTATTAATTCCAAAAAAACAGTTTTTGAACACCTACTGACAAAAGTAAATCATAAGCTAGTTAAATATCGTACTGGCAAAGGCATTAAGTAGTTAAACATGATCTATATACACATATAATTTGGAATTTTTCTAGGCTTCTGAGCTTAAGGCTGGTAATATTAAACTAGGAATTCTTGGTAGAATTACTGTGAATGTAAAAAAATATATATATATTTGGAAAGGATTTTTATTTCTATAAATGGGTTTGTTTGCAGCTTCCTCTGTCTATTAGAGATCCCCTTACAGGCAGAACAGACACACACAAGTTGGTATATGCAGTGAGCTTGATTGTGTCATGACATAGAAAATAGTCCAGACAATGTGACCAGCCCCATGGAGAGTACGTCTATTTTTAAGAGAGCAGAAACTGGGGCTTTAAAAAGCAGTTGTTCCAAAGTGGCAGTTTGACAATCATTATAGCTGCTGTATTACCACCACTATAATCTTTTAAAAAGACAATGGTTGAGAAAACCACAGGAAATTTGCATGTCACATAAGGCTTGTGTCCACTTGGCATTTATAAGGATTTGCCTATTTTATTTAGCAGCTGATAGACAGCAAGGCTTTATTGAATGAATGTTGTTCATGAATGTTTAGAAAGGAAAATACATGCATTATTCCCAATTTGGACCCTATCAAGACCCCGCCTAAGCACGAATGTCTTGTCCATTGCCTTTGTTGTCAACAACCACTACATCCTTCACAGATCTTATTTCCAAGAATCTTAGTGCGCACTAACAAGAGATGCTCTTAATGCCTATGAAAATGCAAATAGCTAGATATATTATCTTATTAATCAGTTACTCGTCAGCATAAAAAGAAATGACCTCACAGCATTCACAGTGTGCTAGTCACCGCATTATCCTTAATTCCAGTGCGTAGCTCATGGCCTTCTGTTACATTATGAGTCACTGCTAGCTCACACCGGTCACTCTGACCAACATGACAGTCCATATTTATACAAGGACATCGGACTGTGTAATAGGACAGACTGTAATTTTGTAGAATGCTGAAAGCATGAGCTGTACTTCTGATTTTACAGTGCAGTATTGATTCGGTGAGGGGTTATTTTTGTCGCACTAAGCTGAAACATGATTCCTGGACTAGAATTCACACAGGAAACGAGGTCTGAAGGGGAGAGGGAAGAGAAGATGCAAAGGAGTTTTGTAGCTTTGAGTGAGTTTGAGAGTGAGGCTATGTGTAATACATATCGGTGGTTATAATAATGCATATATAATGCCTTAATGAGTAATGTAGGTTGGTAATGTAATGTAGCTCTTTTGTGGTCTGTCTTTTGAGCCAACCCATATATAGTGGGACAATCATATACAGAGCAACACATGGACAGGCGACACACACACAAGAACCAAACCTAAAAGATTTTTTCTTAAAATAATGAACAAATCACTACTAATTAACATACAAAGGACAGCTGAGCTTTGAACCAGGGTGTGTCATTTCTTTATTGAGAGAGAAAAAAAAAAAGCTTCTCTCCTCCAAGTGTGATCAAGCATATAGTTACTGGATTACCTGCATGCATGCACACACAGTGACATGCAACGCAGGCTTGGCCAGGTTACATGCTTGAAGTAGTAGCAGGCATCTTAACGGACTCATATGTGGGAAAGATATGTGGCTGCACATCAGCTTTCCTGGCTTTTGTGTCATGCCATGGCTACATGAGTCGAGTCGACGTTAGAAAGACGCTTCTTAGAAGTTTCGATGTGATAGGATTTCATGACACCACCCTCATGTTTCCTCATTCCACCAATCATAAACTACACGCTATGTCTTTGATTTAAGGGTAGCTCAAACATTAATAACTATACATAACAGTAAATCTACCAAACCATTAGAAGCTCCAGTGTTCGACTTTACATTGTCAGTTATAACTTTATCTCATCCCTTTTCCCCCAGGTTCAGTCAGACGCCATCATGTCCAGCAAGCGAGCCAAGGGGAAATCCACAAAGAAGAGGCCACAGAGGGCCACCTCCAATGTGTTTGCTATGTTCGACCAGTCCCAGATCCAGGAGTTCAAGGAGGCCTTCAACATGATCGACCAGAACAGAGATGGATTCATTGACAAGGAGGATCTGCATGACATGTTGGCCTCCTTGGGTAAGTCAGTGAAAGAAGAAGAAGAAGAAAAAAGAAGCCATTATGGGTAGAATTACAGTATAAAAAACTCTTGTGGTCTATATCAGCATGTGGGATTTCCTGACCTCAACTCGCATTTGCACCTATTTAAAACATGTCATCATTACTCCAAAAGCAATTACTGCATTTGTGGTTGCTCTTGGGATAAAAACACTTGTCAGGATTTTGTTTAATTAGACTTTTTCACAAGCCCTGCTTTTCTCTTGTGTGTTGGGGACAGGTAAGAACCCGTCTGATGACTACCTGGAGGGCATGATGAGCGAAGCTCCAGGTCCTATCAACTTCACCATGTTCCTCACCATGTTCGGCGAGCGTCTGAATGGAACAGACCCTGAGGACGTGATCAGAAATGCCTTCGCCTGCTTCGATGAGGAGGGATCTGGTGAGCCAAATATTCTATTTTAATAACCTTTATAATAGTTTTACTGTGATAGGACTTTGTTAGTCAGTAGTCATTTGATTTAATTTGTGTTGAATGAATTTAGGTTTAAATGTGCTACACTCAATGGATCTACTCAAAAAATTCTGGCAACATTATTACAAGTAATATTATTGAATATATTTCATTTTATTTGTGTAATATAAAATTTAAGCACTCAAAACAAGTAAAAAAACAAAACAAGGAAAGCAATGAAAATGTGTAATGTTCACTGAAACAGAGGTGTTTTAAAGATGCACGATGTACACACTGAATTTTTTCTTTTACTTATTTAGTTATATTCCAGTGTATTGCAAATTTGTGGGACTCCCCGCAGGTCCACAAACACACAAAAAGGCTAGTCATCAGGAATTAATACTAAAACGTCACAGTGCATAGAAGAGCTCTTAAATAAACAAATGGGAACATGTGCTTATATCAGTTTTAACAAATCTTACCACACTGACACAACCTAACCGAACTCACATCCGGCTGACTACGTTATTTAGGCTAATAATCACAGTGAGTGCAACTTTTTTCTTTCACAAGCATGCGTTAAAATTCCAACTCAACCGTTTAGCAATATCCACCTTGTCTGGGATGTAACTGTATAATTCAATAATACCTTGTCTAACATTCCATAAATCTGAAAAAAGCTGCCGAGAAAACCACAGCCCCACTGCACCAGAGAATTTCTTTTAAAAACAAAGGAAGTGTTTGCTGATTGAAAACAATTATTGAGTAATTTTTTAGAAAACAACATGTCATAATCATCCTTATTTATTTTTAATAGGTAAAAAATCCTTTTATAAATGTGTGTACCAATTCTTATGTAATTAAGTATTTTATTCAATATTTTAGAGAAATCTACTAGGCCTCTCAACATTTTTACAGTGAGTGTAATGCAGAATTTCAGAATTTCTGTAGATGCAGAATTTCCCAAATTCTTGAATGTGAATATCACAAAACCACAGATAAAGATTACACTTATGTTATCTGTGTTGCATTTACATCCTCCCACAGCCCTGCTAATGCATTCACTTCCCCTGTGCAGGTGTGATTCACGAAGATCACCTGAGAGAGCTGTTGACCACTATGGGGGATCGATTCACCGATGAGGAGGTGGACGAGCTGTTCCGAGAGGCTCCCATTGACAAGAAAGGAAACTTCAACTACGCCGAGTTCACTCGCATCCTCAAACACGGGGCCAAGGACAAGGACGACATCTAAATCCTCACAGACTCTCGAGCCTGGCAGCAGAGTGCATTTTACTCACATAAATAATGTGTACATAAAGGGGAAAAAAAAGCAAACAAATGAATCATTATTGTAAAGCTAAAAGCACATAAAATCACATTTACATTAGGATATACACACAAACAGTACAACAATGAGTACTTATAGGCTACTTGGACTTGTGTAGAATTGTGATAACTGTATACCTCGGTTTATCTCTCTCTCTCCACTTGCCCATGTGCCGTAAAGAATGATGTGTGCTTGTTTATTCTGCAGACTTTCAACGTTTCACTCGGTTACTGTGAAGTTCAGCTAATACTAAGATATAAGGTCAGAACATGAAAGTAAACATCTCAACAAAAATATTCTGTTACATGGAACTTGGTTTCATAGTTCAGCGGGAATTCATGGGAACATTTTCAGTGGTTATATTTTTAGATGAAATTGATAGGAACACGGTGTTTTTCAGAGGAAATTGTGGCATTATTCGTTTCTTCAGACAAAATTGTAGTTTTTTGGTGTGACCAGAAGGCAAAAAATGTCTGCTCAGTTCACTCATTTGATGCACTTTTCCAGGATTTGTTTTATAAAATTGCTTTCTTTACAGAACACATCTAAAGAACTGTTTATGGTACAAATTGTGTAATAACATGAAGCTGCACAATAACCAGTAAGGTTGAGGTCAATTCTATTTTATTCTTTCAGTTGCACCATATACTAATTAAACTCTGGTAACTCAAATCTGAATATAAACCTGAGCATAAGCAAAAACTTGGGAAATATGATAAAAAGGTACACATCAGGTTGTCCTTTTGGGACCAATGAACAGCTTTTGCATCACATCAATGTTTTAAATCTCACTCTTGATCTAAAGTAAATGGGAGACAACCACTTTCCTTATTTTATAACTAAATAAAAACTGATCCCGTATTATAATACATTTGGCACAATTCTTCTGTTTATTATGGAACTGTGATCAGGCAGAGAAATTAATACCCCAGTAGTAACCAGCAAAACCAGAGCTACAGCACACATCAAACTTTATATGAAAAAAAATGTACTTTATTTCTCTGAAATGTTTGTACAAAAAGGATGGAGGACACATCACAAATTCAAGGCAGATATTGCATGGACTAGTCCAAAGATTTCTAGAAAAGCTGGGAGGATTCTCTTGTTCTCAGGTAAGGCACAAATGCCAATTCACTGTCCATACTTATTAACTTGATACACTGATAGGAAATGCAAGAAACAAATACTATTCATATCCATCTTAATGTATTTGGTCATATAGAGATAAACAGAGCGCTACACATTTCATATACATAAAAGAAAAAGACCCATTAGATATTTACATGCGTTTTATACTGGCATCTAACAAGATCCCTTCTCAACTAAATAGACACAGTATCTAGAATATTTACATCAGGTCATTCTACAGAAGTGAAAAAATAGAGCATCTTTGAAAAATATACGTATACATCCAGTACGCATCATTGTTTCAGTAACGGAATGCTCACAGTGGTTTTTGGATGTAGTGGTACACCGGTTTCATCACCTGGTAAAATGGAGTTAAAGTACAACACATCCAGAGAGCCAAAGTTGGGCTACATACACGGTCAAGCACATTACTGATCTTGAATGTTCTCCATTTTCTCCTCAGTGGCTCAACTCCGTGCTAAAAGAGAAACAACTGACTTAACCTGAGACCAAATGCACCAAAACACATTGAAATGGTTACAGTAACTACAGAAAATAAAGGGCAGACATCCAAAACAGTACTGATTAGAGGCCATCTTTCCCAAAGAGACATAAGAAACCCAGACAAAAACAGTAGAGTAGCTTTAGGATAGTTCATTACATTAGAAGTTTGCATGATTTCAGCACAAAGTTGTAAGTTAGCTAGATGGATACAAAACGATTGGGGGGGCAATAAAAAGCAGCAAGAAAAATGTAACCACTGCAGGTAAACTGAAAGATAAGTGTGCATTAAATACAGTGACTACGGCTTACTCGGGTACAAATCCATGCCATTTAAACATTTTTAAAAAAAATGACATCTGCAATAATACATGACTGTTTTGTGGAAATTAAATATGTAAAGAAAATGTGACCACTGACAGTAACGGCTACAATAAAATAAAAAAAACTACGAGAAACTGGCAGAGATGTGAAATGTGAAACATTGTTCCAGCTGGGTCTGTGCCTCTTACTGACGCTCCAAAGCTCAGACTTAAAAGAAATGCCGATCAGCACCTGGCATTTCACAGCTGTACACAAAGCATCCTTTTAAATCACCAGCACTTCACAAGATGCTTTGCAGAATAAAATTTGCATCCTTTGGCCAATGATCAAATAAAATTGTAATATAAAAACAATGAAAATAGCATGAGCCGATATGGATATGAAAACATTACTGGTGATTCCGCAACCAGTAGAAATGGAAAACCTACTTCGAGGAATCCAAAAGTGTCTGCCTTCAGCTTCCCCCATGGGCACTGATCCATGTAACATACTTTAAGTCCTGCTCCCCCTCACATTATCTGCCGGTCTCCGACACACACAAACGAGTTCATGACGTCTCACGTGGAAATGCTTAACATTTTGCACCATAAACATTCCACATTAACTGAGGTCTTATACTTTTGATGAATTAAAAGCTCATTGGGGATAAAAGGCGTGTCTCAGGAAATCAATGCCGGCTCTGCTGCTGTCTACCTAACGGCACACTGGGTCACTGCAGAGGCACGATCAGGCTGAGCCATGTGCTCTGCTGTGAAATCAATTTCCCCAACAGTCAGTCTCCTCACTCGAGGAAGCAAAAACAAAATTAAAAAAAGGAGGGCAGAAGGCTTCTGTTTAGGCTTTAAAGTACTGACAACAGAGACTTAGAAATAAAGTGCAGAATGTACGAGTGACCACACAAACACAGAAAAGAAACTTGGGTGATATTTGGAAGTAGTGGTCCCATTTGCAGTGGTTTCGGGCCACTGGAATGAGGTATCAAAGAAACATGCGCGGCTGCAGCATGCCAGGGGTTTCAGCGCAAACGCGCAACTCCTAGACTTAAGTCCAAGTCCCTGTTTGCACACTGACATTTGAACCACCAGCGATTCGAAACGTAGCACGTTGGTTCTCAAGAAGCATTCAAGAGTCATACACGATTTGTTAGCCATGCTACATAATGGTCTACTTATCTAGCCCTGGGCCAGGTTATTGGAGCATCAAGGCAAAAGCAATATACCGATGGTTCTAGGGATGGGCAATGTGATAGGATATCGTTATATGGTACATGATATTGTTATCGCGATACATCCTGTCACAATATGCTTTTCTGAGAGTTACGTTTGTTGTACGTGTTCCAACTTAACCTAAAAATATCATGATGATCATGTAGCGTGAAAACATCAAGTATGGCGATATGATATTTTTGCCATATTGCCCACCCCTACTTGAACCAATATCTAAAGCTAAAACTGAGCAAGGCCACTTGTAGATCTTCTAATGTCAGTCCTAAAAGCAAATAAACCATACGGATAGTGTCCGGTCCATCAGCTAGATACATTATGGAGATGTACTGAGAAACAGCAGAACGCTGCCGGGGATTGTGTGGAAAGTTCAGAATGAAACTTGCTGGTGGTAAATCTGTTGAGTATTTTAAAGTTAAGTTGTTTCCTCCCCTTTTAAGCCCAACCTTATCAAATGTTTAATTGATGTTGTGCAGAAATGGTAGAGGACCCCAAATAAACCTCATGTAGTGAAAAACAATTACAAAGTCTTTTAAAAGTTAAAGTATTGTTGCTTTAAAAACATATCCTCCGTGTCAATAAAAGGTAAACTTGGTGCATGTTCTACAATCAGGTTATCTGAAACCTTGGGCCAAAAGTTCAGTTTCTAGCTGGTCGTCCAGCAACCGTCGGAGCACATCCATGACAACTGGGGATTGCCATGTAAAGAAGAGAGTCATGAACAACCTCAGCCAAGCAAGAACCCACAGAAGAGGAGTTGCATTCACGTCATGGTTGTGGAGAAAATCCTTTTTTCCAGTCGCTGCTTTTTGTCCTTCATAAATGCATACACATGTATGTGCACACACACGCACTGTAATTTCGATTTCCTCAGTTCACGGCTTCCCTGACAGCGTGGAGTGTGTGCTGTGCGCTCCAGGTGTGTCCGACGCTGCTTGGAGGTGGGCTGACGGGTCTGACCACACTCCACACACCATTTGGCTGAAAATTCATAGCACCAGCGACTCTGTGTGGAACCACTGCCAAGCTAACTCCCGCTCCACTGGCAGGGAGAGCTGAGGCCGAGGCATTTAACACCGGCACAGACACAGGGAGAATAGCTTTTTTCTGCAGGCCTGGAGCAGAGTCTGACTTGCTGCTGGCGATCAGGCTTCCACTGCCCTTGTCCTGCTCTGCATTCTCGCTCTGAGCTTCTGTTGCTTTAACAGAAACAGGAAGAGAACAGGACATCGCGGCTGAAGGCTGCTGCTGCTGCTCTTTTTGTCTCTGGTTCTCTTGCTCTGCTGCTCTCTGTAGCGCTGCATCTACGAGCAGCTTGAGGTCGCTGAAGTCGTGCGGGCAGAGCTCCGGGGGAGTTGGGGGCGGCGTGTTGAACAGCACCACAGTAGGGCTCATGGTTCCCAGGCTGGAAGAAGAGACTGGAATGGTAGTTAGGCTGGGAGAACCGCTCACACTTTCTCTCTTGAGCAGGCCGCGAGTGTCCATCTGCATGAGGGTCTGGACACCACAGTCTCGACTCGTTAAACCCGATCCCACCAAGCAGCCGGCCCCGGTCAAGATGGCAGTTGCCGTACTACCCAGCACGCTCAGGTCCAATGTGGGGGCGGGGCGGATAACGGAGGGGCGGGATGCAGAGACAGGGGGAGGAGTGGAGGGGTCTGGGGAGGTGGAGCCGACCGACCGGCCGTCCGATTTGCCGGCACGGCGGGAGATGGTGAACTGAGTCGGGTCTTTCCCGTCTTTCCTAAGCAGGTCGGGGAGCAGACGACGGCGCGCATTGATGAACCAGTTACAGATCTGAAAAAGACCGTTAAAGATATAGTTAGTGACTTCGGCAGATGTTAGCTGAGGCTAGCTGTTTTGAAACTCAATTCTAAAACACATACAACTCCTCCCTTTAGTGGTCCCTCCAAAGCCACACCCCCAAAACACGTGCACGTGACCTGCCTTGGCTAGAACGCCTGACTGCTGGTGTGAGATTGAGCTTTCTAAATGATTTACAGACATGATCTACAGATAAGTAGATACACCACCTCCTTGTTCTGATTGGTTGGATGTAGGCGGTACACTTTTTTTTTCTTCTTCTTCTCTTGTTTAGAGCCTGTGGCATTACAGAGACCGAATTATTTCTCGTCGCATACATTTTATTGACAACTGGTGGAATGTGAGGAGAACAATCAGAACCCATTTTATATCTGACGTTGTTTCATGTCTTTCGGTCCTTATAAATAATGAAATTCCCCCTATGACAAGCAAAGGCTTCGATCTGTTGTGAAAATGCTAACATCCAACCAGCTCCTACCCATCCAAGTTCAGCAACAAGTGGCTACACCACAGTGTGATGAGAGCTCATGGCTACAGCTCATTACCGAGGCTTGGGCACGTGTGTGCACCCTCCAGTGCCCGAACTACAAACTACAGGTTTTCAGACAGCTGGCTCTAATGGAGTTTGGAGGGAAAAATGCAAAAGCCACAGTGCAAAGGCCTCAGTTCCTGCATTCCTGCACACTGACAACACCGCAGCTCCCGACTCTTAATCAAGGACAGAACAAGGCTGAGATTACACGCTGTGTTGTTTTAACAGCTGTTTTTGCTAATAGATCTGCACGCTTAATAATTGCTGAAGGCCAATTTATGTGTGTATTGTTTAAAAATACAGGGGATACTAGAGTAAGAACGTGTACTAAGCATGCAACACAAACCAATACGAGATGCTTGAGAAGCACATTAAAAAAAGCTCACCTGGGAGATGGAGAGATTAGTCTGTCCTGACAGACTAAGCTTCTCCTGCTCAGAGGGATAGGCGTTAAAACGATGCTCATACAGCCAGCTCCTGAGAATCTGAACAGATTCTTTGGGCAGGTTCCCCCGGCGGCGGCGCTTGGCAGAAGCTCCACGGGCGCCGGTGGAAAGATTGAGTGGGTAAGCGTCATCGTCGCAGGGGTCACTGTCTGACATGGCAGAAAACTCAGTCTCTCCGCCATGCTCCTCTTCAAAGACTGAGGAAACTAAGGGAACAGAAGACATTGGTCTAAAATAAAAAACACACGGCATAGAGAGAGGCAAGGGGAATGTGCAGCGTTAAAGAAACAATAGATTCAGGTTTCCTGCATTATGTCAAAGTAGCACAGACACAACATACACTTAACTATTGGCACTACATTTTCATAGATGGTGGTAATCCATTTACAGAAAGAACATGACAATATTACATCTAAAACAAGTGTACAAAAAACACACTTAACAGGCAAAGGAAAGCTCATACTTCACGTACATCATGGCATGCAAGGTCTTTAACTACATGAACTCCAAAGCATGATAAGGGTATTCTGAAAGCATATTGCCAGACCAACTGTCCTTGGTTAAATAACACTTGTATTTTGTAAACACGGTTTAAGTCCCCAAGTTTTTCATGTTCCCCTCTTTCATCATATTCCAAAAAAATCTAAGACGAGAAATGGGAACACATCAAACTCAGTAGGCGGAAGCTTTACTTTAGATTAGAAGACTTCCTTCATGTAACCAAATTTCCAAAATGATCTATAAATCCAAACAGAAAAACTTTTTTAAAGTATCCCAGTGAAACCAACTTAGAGTTTTACCTCTTACACCTTCAGAAGCACTTTATTTTATATACATGTAGTAAATACTCAGCGTAGTACACAGAGTCCTGTTGCACTAG
>JAOUQW010000015.1:10145513-10166410 GCA_028565825.1 Olivaichthys viedmensis
GTGTGTGTGTGTGTGTGTGTGTGTGTGTGTGTGTGTGTGTGTGTGTGTGTGTGTGTGTGTGTCTCTCTCTCTCTCTCTCTCTCTCTCTCTCGGTGAAACCCGAAGCCCGCAGGAGCAGACAGAAATGTGGCAGTTCCTGCCTTCCTCCCTAACAAAGGAGAGTGTGTGTGCGCTATCCATCTCAAGCATCGAGGGGCTTTAGTGTGTGTGTGTGTGTGTGTGTGTGTGTGTGTGGTATCCATCTCGAGCACGGAGGGGTTTTAGTGGTCCATTAACCCACCAAAGCTGACATCCCCCCTCCCCGGACAAGCAGCTAGCTAACTACAGCCGCACTGGTGTAACTGTGAGCCAGGCGTCAGCAGCATTTTATTAGCCAACAACCGGTGACTGTAAATAAAACGAACTGCCGACAAATACTCCAAACCAGCCCCTGCTGACGTGCCCGTTTCTCTGCTACTTCAGGCTGAAACGGGATTAAAGAACCTGTAACGGAGATGAATATAAAAAAGGGGGTGACTGCGTGGACCGAGTTGCTTTACGGCACTCGTCTGTCAAACCACTTTAGTTGGCGGGGTTAAAGAGTGTGAGCCGATTTCAGGAGGTACATTGAAGTGAGTAAACACGAAGACGAGCGACAGTAGCCGAGCGACAGTAGCCAAACGACTGGTGCATACCAGTCTCATGCATTATGTATTATGTGTATTATATGCATTATGTGTATTATATGCATTATGTATTATATGTATTACATGCATTATACGTATTATGTGCATTATATGTATTATGTGCATTATACGTATTATATGTATATGTATTATATCCATTATACGTATTATATGCATTATACGTATTATATGTATTATATGCATTTTGTATTATATGCATTTTGTATTATATGTATTATATGTATTATATGCATTTTGTATTATATGTATTATATGTATACGTATTATAGGGAAACCGACACGGTTGTTCAGATTTACGAGCGCGTGCAACACACGGGCCACGAGCGCCAAACTTTTCCAGGCATGCAGCAAACGCAGGCACTTTAATCACCGTTACAGCGTCTCGCGTCCAAAATCCTGCAACTGCCATTCCCCACGGGTCCAAGCGTGCTAATTAGCTAGCTGCCTAGTTCACCGTCTACAAATGACGATTATTTTTATATATATTTATTTATTTTAAAATATAATCTCGTACGATAACCGCACGTGTCAATTTAGTCACCGCATGCAACAGGGCTGAAAAGGGAACCGAGACCCAACTGAGTTCTTGTCATGGGGGGAAGAAGAAAAAAAACACACAAACATTAAACTCAAAAGCTTTACATTTCCTGGTGATGGGCGCTGTAAAGACAACACACACACACACACACACACACTTCCTCAAACATGTCCAACTGTCCTTCAGGGCAGCGCCAGATGGACACCATGCTCGGCTCTGTGGGTAACGAGCTAGCTTAGCCAGCTAGCCGTCCCGTCCACATTCAAACACAAACACACGCCGCATTGGCTCCTGACAAAAAGCCCCATTCCTCTTTAAAACCAACAGTCTCGCCAACTCGGCCAGCCACCGACCGTGAAGAAAGGCTGTGCGGAAAGAAGAAGAAGGAGAAAGAAAAAAAAAAAAAGTACCTCTTTTGACAGATTTCATCCTTTGTTAGATAGAGTTTCAGGGTGAAAGAAAGAAGAAAAAAAAGAAATGCACAGCTTTCGAAGTTCCTCGGCGAAGAAGAAGCGCGTGCTTCCCACAAAGCGGCGACACAACGGAACCTTGTTTTGGGTTTTTTTTTTTTCCTCAAGACGAGCTGTTGTTGTTGTTCTTCTTCTTCTCCACCGGACCTCGGCTGTTGTAAACCACACGACTAACGTTACTCTCTTACCGAGTGCGCTTCATTTCTCGCACATGTTATCGAAAGCGGAAAAAAAAAAAACCGTGTTGACAAACGTGTCTCGATTTACCTGCAATGCCGCGCTCCGCCTGCGCTGTGTGTCAGTGACAGAGCCTCTAATCCCGCCTCTTCAGCGCCATCAGCCAATCAGAGGCCGCGGCGTCAGACTCTATACACCTCCATATCATCAGCGACTAATGAATCACAGTCCAGTGGAGGCATTTAATCACTCAAAATCACATGGGGGGGTTTCTTCAATATTGCACTATTTTGATGTTGGGGGAAGAAAAAAAAAAGATGATGAGTGTGTAGGCCTGAGGGAGTAGATCTGTGATGTGTTCTCAGTTCACCTATCCATGGTGCCTTTAAAAACTTGGCCCTCAACCTTTTTTTAAGCTGTAACACAATATTCGACACTGGTCATTAGAAAACAGGTCTACACAAGCTATCATGCAGCTTTACAAAGATCCCATTGATGAGGAAAAGAACATTAATTTGCCCATATTTGATTTAAAAAAAAAAAAAAATCCTACATAGGCAATGTGAATGCCACTCAACACTCAGCTCAGCTAGTAGCCTAAAGCAGACAATCTTAAATCTTTCTGACTCGAAAAATAATTGATATATTTTGCATGAACTATTATGAAGCGCGACAACAATAATTAAATTAGACTAATAACATCATTTTTACGATTACTTCACAGTTAAAATATATCGAAGGCCTCCCTGCAGTACAACTACGGAGCCGCGACCCCCAGGTTGAAGCCCACTGCCCTGTGGTGTATCTCCTGTTCTTTCATTCAAATGCAGGAATGCGCTGTATGCATGGTTGCCAGAATAAGTTGAATATTTCCACCACAGCACAAGTTTAATAGAGTTACAGTTGGGGCTGTAAACCACACACCCAACTGTAACTCCTATAGAAGAATATCCACCCTACTAAGGTCCTAGCAAAGTAAATTGATTACAAATAGGCCAAAAATGTAAACCACCTGATCTAACAACACTGAAATTGCAAAAGCGACAGTCCGCTGGGTATTTAACAGAGATCATCCTCAAATTTTAATTCAAATTCAGATTCATCAATCAGTACTGTTGTCTTACACCTCATTTTAATTATAAAGAAGGCAATAGCCAAAGAGGAGGTTCTAAAATGCTAAAGCTTAAAGAGGATGAAAAGCACACTACTTCACATGACAATTTAGGTTACCACTCTAGATATATTCTATCTATCTATCTATCTATCTATCTATCTATCAATCGATCGATAAATAGATAAAAAAAGTCTGAGACCACATTGAAAATCTGGGATTTTTTTTCATTGCCACTGTATGGCACTCAAATGCTTTGCTGAAACTGGATCAGTTGTATCCAAAGTACGATCAGCCAGACTAAAAGTGACCACACCATCAGAAGACCAATACATAAAGCTTTATTCACTGAGAGAGAGAGAACAGCAACTTCATCACAGATAGAGAATTTGCTCAATAAAGAACGACAGCTTCAATCAGCTAGTAGTGGTCTCAAAGCATGAGTAGCAGTCTGTTAGCATAAGTGGAGATTCTTCAGAAACCAAAAAAGTGCAATATGGTGTTCCACAAGGTTCTGTTTTAGGCCCTCTATTATTCTCCCTTTATATCCAGCCATGTAATTCGGAAACATAATGTAGGCTTTCAATTCTACGCTGATGATACACAATTATATTTGTCAGTTTGGCCCCATTTAGTGGATTTAGTGGCATAGCTACACAAAATGGAAGACTGTGTAAAAGACACAAAGGCTTGAATGAATAGAAACTTCCTTCTCCTAAATTCTGATAAAACAGAAATACTAATGTTGGGTACCAAGTCTGTCCGCAATAAGATCACTGATTTCACCTTAGAGCTTAATGGTTCTGTAAAACCAAAAGCTACAGTTAACTCTTGTGTTGTCTTAAGGGTCAAAAATGACCCACAACTATGTTTAACAGCAGAGAAACAGATTCAAGCTACACTGGCTGCCTATTAAGTATTGACTACAAAGTCTTGCTTATGACATTTAAAACTATAAAAGGTTTAGCTCTGGCATATCTTGCTGATCTTCTGAAGCAGTATATCCCATCCCAAGTGCTTTGCTCAGCTGAGGCAGGTCTACTGTTAATCCCGAACATCACTCGCAGCTCAGCTGGTGTAAGAGGTTTTTCTGGATTAAAAGCATGTTTAATTTAGCCTATTCTTAGCTCTTTGGTGTTTTATCTTTTCATTCATTTATTA
The DNA here is from genome assembly GCA_028565825.1 of Olivaichthys viedmensis. NCBI lineage: Eukaryota > Metazoa > Chordata > Actinopteri > Siluriformes > Diplomystidae > Olivaichthys > Olivaichthys viedmensis. The sequence continues at coordinate 10,149,657 of JAOUQW010000015.1, forward strand.
GTGAACATTGGTTCTTTAATGTGTTTCATCATAAATACTTTGTTTTGCCTTTTTAATCTTTCATATGTGAAGCACTTTGAGATTTTGAACTTAAAATGAAAAGTGCTATATAAATAAAGATTATTATTATTATATTATTTTACAGTGCAGTATGTGCTAGGTTGCTGCATGTATATAGCTAAAACACTTATATGCTCAGTTTGAGATCGCTCATATTCTTTGCTTTTGTGTGACTGAGGCTTGAGACCGTTGCACTTAAGTATATGACTCATATGAACAACAAAGAGAAGAAAAAACAACAAGAAGTATCTTTTTGGTTAACTTAAGTCCATTTTATTGTGTTTCTTACTAAAACAAAGACCCTGACATACACAGCCTAAATTTTTTTATAGCATTAGAGATATCGAACAAATCCTAGTCAGTAAAATATGTGCTTGTCTCAAAATATTATCGATTATTTTAATAATTCAAATTTTTTGCTACAGACGCTTGCATTGAATGTTTTGTTCTCCTTGGCCCCTCTTATAACCCCTGTAGTATAACCAAATGGGTTTCAAAAATAAAACAAAGCCAGAGAACGACAAGATATTGAGAGCACGGATAGCTCATTTCTGCAGGTCAGGCTGATGAAGATCAGGTAGAAGTGCACACTTACGGCCCAGTGCAGGGTGCAGGGTCAGTACAGGGTCACCATCTGGGCTTCCCTTAACCTAGCTTGGCTGTAGCCTACCAAAATTGTGCTGCATGTCAGTTATTTAAGAGGTATATAAAAAAAGTTTAGAATCCAAGCAGCGTGAGCAGAGAAGGACCCAGATGTCCCCCAAAGTGTGTCTCAACTGAATGTCATTTTCAAAATATTGCATGTCGTGCAATTCCATTCGTGGGGTTTTTCTGGTGTACAAAAAAGCTTAAGAGAAAACAGATTCCCAGCTGTTTTCCAGAGCTTTTAAACACCTTCAGTGTCAGAAGACATGGAGTGTATTGGTCCACTGTGGTCCTAAGGGAAGCCTGCAAATATGATCTAGAACACAGACTAGCAAAGCAAAATACAGTCTCACTACAGTACATAAAAAGCAGGGACCATTTCTACTTCCTGCAAAAAAGGAATTTTGAAAAGCCGGATACACAAACAATACATTAATTAAACAAAGACACAAAGAAATTCAATAAGCATAAGACTAGATGGAAATGTGAATGTCAGCGCTATGAATGTTTTATAGAGAGTGAAGGAAACGTGGATCTGCGAGGAGGTCCTGAAATCTGAGAGTCTGAATAGTTTCTAAAATAATGATCTATTAATCCATCGATCGCTCTATGTTTACATAGTCTCCATCTTCCTCTTTCTTTCTTTCTATCTACAGTGTAACAGACAATAAAATGTATTCAAAGCCTTGTAGATGTGATTCATGTTGCTTCATCGTTTCTTGAACCAAGGACACATTTTCGCAAATGTCCGAAATCTCCTTCTTCCTTACACAGTTCTTCAACTCCGTTTGCCCCACCTGTTTAAAAATGATTACAATTCCTGTTACAAGCTCAGACACAGCTGATATGCTTTAACCAATGCTGATGAATCTATATGCTGGCAGTGGCTCATGTTTACACTTCATGCCCCTTGGTGGTGTAATCCTTTCTATCTCTAGAAGCCATTTTGAGAATGAGAATCTAACAGGCTGAGGCAATTATTGTCACCAGTCATACGATACCAGGGAAGCAATGAGAGCTGCAGATGATTCATTTCCAACACTTTTAACAAGTGGAGCGCACAGCTCTGTTTAGCAGACCTCTGACTCAGAAAAAGCATACTTCAGTAACTATACTATGAAACCCCAATTCACCTGATTTAGATGTGGGGCTGTTGTAGTAGTTCTGCAGGGATTTGTCAGACATGCCGTTAAACCCTGTGGAGGGATAAGCAGCAGGCCATCAGCACACAAAGCCGCAGGCGTCAACGACTAACCCCCGCGCCAAATGGGAAGAAGCAGTGGAGAGAGAGGAGATCTCATTCACACCAATACTACAAACAGCAAAGGGGGCCATCAGTGGCCTGGCTAACACACAACACTGCAGACAAAAGGAGCCAATCACTCGACCATTTAATTCGTAAGGAGTGTTTGTATGTGTGTGTTTAAATAAAGCCGGTGGGGCAATGCATGGTTCTTTCCTACTTAAAAATGCACATATGCCTTTAAAAAAAAAAAAAGGGGGGGGGGGGGGCGTCAAATGAAAGCAGTTTTGTTGTTAAATTGGACTGAATTCATGTCTGTATTGAGAATGTGTGGGCATAAAGTTTCATTTCACAGAGTCCTTCAAATGCAGTGTTTGTTTGCCATGAAACACGTAAAGCACATCCCACTGTGTTGACAAGCCTGAAGCCATTTTGTTACAAAAAAGTGTTATCTGCTTCCTGTTGCCCGTGACCCGAATGAACTCACATTACACCCTTAGCAATGTCAGTGTGTTTTTTAAAGCCTAACAGTGCTAAACTAATAACTAAAGAGTCTCAATGAACTGCCTATGAAGCAATATGGATTCATTAAAATGGATGAATTACCCAATACTATGTATTGCAGTGCATGACTGAATGCAATTGGTGAATTAAGTTGTCATAACACTAGTCTGATGCAAATGTAAATGTAATGCAAATGTAACGGTTTAGGTAACGCTGTCAGAATTAAAGGGACCTCTTTAAAATTCTGTCCTCATCAGATAAATCAGTAAAAAAAAAAGAAAAAAGAAAAAAAGGTTGAAATGACACCTAAATGATTAACAAATGTCTATAAAGTAACATCATTTAATGATTATTCTTTAAACAGTTGGGCAATTTTACTAAGGACAAATAAACTGAAAGCAAATGAAGAAGAATCAAAAATAGACTATGAAATGCAGAATAAAATGCTTTTACTTTGACCAGGACAAGCTCACAGACTGTAGTACCCAAATTACCACAGAGAGGTGCCATCACTCCACAGTCTACCTTAAGGGATTATTAGCCGTGAAATATTGCTGTAGAATTGCTAAATGTGAGAAAATAAAATGATCATTTAAATACAGTCAAAATTTTAGAGTGAGCTGAATAACTCTGATCATCAGTTATCAAAGCTTTCCTTACAGAATTTTTTTTACAAAATCATAAGAACAGCTGGCTTTAAGACTCAACATTTCCCACCACGTCTTTTCTCTAAAGGACACTGAAGTTGACCGTGGTTTTGATGTGTGATCATGCCATACCTGTGAGCTATAATGAGAGAGCTACATGTCTGAAAGAACTTGACCTGAGACTTCAATATGGCAGAGTGACCAGAGGGACATTTCAAACAATACACACACACAAAAAAAGGGCTTTCCCTCCTACTTTCTATAGTAAAATGCAAAAAAAAAAGAAAAAGAAAAAAAGGAGCAATAATGGTATTTTACCTGCTTTTTAGTCATAACTGCATCACTGTTGGTTACATGGCTTCAGAAATTGGAGAAAGACGAAAATTGCAGGCAAGCATTTCTTCAAAACCCCCAGAAACTTTACTTCCTACATCTACAACATTCGTTTTTTTTATTACAGTTTAAAAGGGAATCTTACTTATTGCTCCTTTAAAATGGAATGCGCGTGCAATAACACTTGGCAAGCACCCAGCAAGTGGTGTGGAAGCTCACTTTGAAGGGGGAGTCAAGCAGGAGTGAAAACCAGCTGGATGGGATAAGAAAGTGCACTACAGTACTATACCATTCTTTTCCATTCTAACAGGCTTTTGTTAACCGTCACCTGTTATCACTTTATCGCAATGAAAGGATTTCTATAACTCGTAGTAGAGGATAAAAATTAATAGACCAAATGAATAAACAGGAAGACAAATATTTCAGAGAGGACACACAAAAGAAGGGATCCTCTGAGCAAATGTGTGTAAGTGTCTATGTGTCTATGTTGTATGCAAACCACAGAGGATGTTTTTCTACCGGATGGGACGGTGAGGGGCAAAAAAAAAAAGAAGCAAGTGTGGCTACGTTAGTCCACATAGATTAAATTCCTTATCCAAGATATTAGAACATTTAAAACAGTCTGATATAGAATTTAGGTGTTATAATTATCAATAACAAGTTAATAATAATAATAATAATAATAATAATAATTATAAAGTCTTTGTGAGGTTTTCCTTGGCAGTCTCTTAAAAGAGAAGCTCTTTGTGTGGTCTGTCCATAAGTCTCACATTCTTTTTCTAGATTCTAGGTTGCCACCAAAATAAAGAGCATTTTGCATTTTTGACTAGAGCAGATTTGTGCTCGAATGTCCCCTCACTCTTCTCTTCCTCCTCCATTTCTCCACCTTCTCACATGGCTTGGGTGAGCTGTGGGCCTGTTGTTTCCCTACTTCCTCTCTCTCTCTCTCTCTCTCTCTCTCATAGGCGTGTCTGAGCCTCAGGGACGTAGATCTCGATGTTGTCTGCGCTCTCCGTGGCTGAGTTCTGTTTGACTGACTGCGCTCTTTTGGCCGCCATCAGCCTCTTACGGGCCTCCTGCCTCTGTTTATCTGCTGCATCGCTGCTTTTCTCCCGGTTCAGCACTGCCTTGCTCTTCCCAGGCTTCTTTGGCACAGGAGGAGCCTGTTTCTGGTTCTCCTAGAGATCAAAAGTTCACAGTAAGTGCGTTTAATTGCACACTAATAAGACGATCGTTATTTGATTTCGGTGGTTATCAGCTTATTCAGGTGCTCATGTAAACAGCATGCTACAATATCTTGAATCGGATTAAAGTCGTTATTGGATTTCAAGAAATCCTATAAAGACACCTAGATTTTAGCCTCAGGATTTGGTTATTCAACACATGTGTACCGTTAACCTGATCTCTTTTATTTTTCCACATCTGCCCATGTGTGCAGACATAACCAGAAACTCCCCAAAAATATTTGTTAGTAAAGTGACTTAAGAGCTAAGTGGTTAGCAGCCAGTAACCTCGAGTAAAACTGTGTTTCAAACCAACCGACAACAAATACACAACATGTTGGATTAAAGATATAGATTGTGTACGTTAAGAAAATACTTAGTGTTCCTCAGTGCTACTCCATGGCTTAGTCGATAAAATAGTTTCACTACTTACAAACTGCTTGTTTTTTTTTTTTTTTTTTAAAGTAGCTATGCTGCCACCTCACTACTGAAAAATATAATCATAATAACGTTGCTACTTGAACGCTTGCGTTAACCTGTACCTGTTTGTCGGGTGAATCTCTGTCCAGTTTCCAGTCGTTGGATTTGAGGTGGTAGAGCTCATCAAACTTGAGGCTGATGTCTTCTATTGAGAGCTGCAGGAGGTCCCAGAATCCTGCCAAGTCCTGAGCTGTGGGCCTTGGGTTAGCGTTCACATTCTACAGAGAGAGGGAAAGCGGGAGTGAGGCACATCGAGAAATAAATAAAAAAGCCAACATTTTTGCTTAAACAATGAAATAAATGTTAACCGTTCGTTATTAGGCATGTCTTGAAATCTGTTAGATGTCTCACTGTACACAAGAGGGCAGTGTAACACAGCCTAAAGCATCCGTCTTCCCTACTTCTGCTTTAGACAATTCTTATGAGGCAATGGCAACGTTTACACGCAAGGCGTCCCAATGAACTGTTCATATGTACCCTAAACTCAGCGCTTTGTTACCTCTTGAAAACCTCAGTTTACACTATTGTTACATGTAATTCATACAAAGTGGATACACATGAGAGTGTTACCATAACAACGAGAAGCTCACGAGTCCTGCCAGTGTACCAAGCAGCTGACGTTAGTTCTGCATGTCAGGTAAGTGTTCAATTGTATCACTCGTGTTTTAACAAGTCTGAGATTGTGTCAGTCCGAGCAAAAGGACCTCCAAATGTGCTTATTAAATAGAAGGCGTGAAGAAGAATGTGTCCTGCATCATTCTGCTTTGAAAATATTAATTGGATGATCCAACCCCCCTACACCCCATCCAAACGCGCAATTATTTTTTAAACCTAAAATGTTTAACATAAAATATGTTATGCTATAGTGTTGGAGCATATATTTCACTTGGCAATGGCAATGAGCATTATTTATCATCAGGTACAATACTGAGTGTGTAAATTTATATATATATATATATATTTTTTTTTTTTAAGCCTATGGGTGAACTGTTGCATACATGTGCAGAAACCATGATAATGGTTTCTTTTCTGTGGTAGATGGCTCATTTTTGTGTGTACGTGTGTAGAAAAGTGGGAGAGTAAGAGAGACTCACCATATTTTGTTCACATAACCCTCTGAACTGTTGAAACTTTTGAGAAATGAGAAGCTGAGCACTGCCCACTGCACTGCGCACCTTACCCAGCACTACACACACACACACACACACACACACACACAAGGAAGAAATAGTGAGAAAAACACTCAGCAACAAAATAATTCCCATTGTACCTTTTAGCCATGTCACTTTAACTCACCACATGCCATAAACACATATGCATACATTACAATCTTGTCTTAAGTTCCTGATAGAGAAAATGATCTGATCAGCTATGTGGCACTAACCAATTAGACTCCACCACTGACTCGAACCAGCTAAACAGAGTCCACCACTAACACTTACCAGCCAATCAGAATCCACCACTGGCATTGCCGACACACTGCAAATATGTTTGAACTCCAGGACCAGTGGCTTTTAGTTTTTAGAACATGAACAAGCCTGAGTCTTGAGCTGCGTCTTAAATGGTGCACTTTGCGTACTTTTAGTGCGAGTAGTGTGTTCACACTGGGAAATTCCGTGAGATCTAGTGTACTATTAATACCCGGATGATGTACTAAAACCGTAGATAAACGAAGTGTAGCACACTGGACACTTTGTGCACTCAGCGGTCACAGCCTGCTCCGCATAGCAGAATGGTGCTGCGGTTTAAATTTTGCTGAAAGACTGCCGCACCGAGCAAGAGCGCCACTACATCGTGGATGCAAATTAAAATCAAAAAGTTTAAACCGGATTGGGGTTTGAAGATGGGCGGTTGTTCCTGGTTGTTTAGGCGTGGTTCAATGACGTGAGGTACAGAGCAGGAAGTTGTCATTTCTGTTTAGTGCAAAATGCTAGTGATTGATTTGGGACGTTACTACCCTACAAAAATCAGGTACTACATACTCAAGTACATAGTGTATAGTACATAGTATGAGATGCAGCATTGTAGTCAGAAGCTACACAGACACACACACACACACACCCATGCTCTCCTTCTTACCCTCCTCTGAGAGCTGGTGCTCTTTGGTCTCCTCCTCCATCTGTTTGCACCATCCCTCCATCCGTGCGGTTTCTGCCTGCAGGAGCTTCAGGAACCAATGCCCATCTCGTCGGCATGCCGACATACCACCTGACGACGTGTGGGTGGGGACTCCATTTCCTGTCCCGTTGCCGCTCTCCAACCAGGGGTCTGGTGGGGGCAGGGAGGAGGGGTCAAGGGCAGGGTCTAAACTCTCTGAAAATGAGGAAGAGCTGCTCCTTGTTCTCGAGCGATTAGTCAGGAGCTGGCGGGAAGGGCCGCTGGTCGTCACAATATCATCGTCGTGGCTACCATTGTCGAGGGAGATTTGGGCGGGGAAGTCCACTGATTGGCTAGCACTGTTGACCATGACTTTTTTCTCAGTGGGTCTGAAAGTGTTGTTGGATGTAACACTGGTGACAGAATTAAGAGAGAGATCTTGTGTGTCTGAGTCAGTTTCCTGCTTAGAGGCCATACTACTGGAGCGGCTGAGTCTGGATACAGAAGAACACAAGAAAAAAAGATTAGTGGATTAAACGAAGACTGCTAAGAAGGGCAGTGGTGGGCAGTGGTTAAGGTTCTGGGCTACTGATCAGAAGGTCGTGGGACCGCCAAGCTGCCACTGTTGGGCCCTTGAGCAAGGCCCTTAACCTTCTCTGCTCCAGTGGCACCGTATCATGGCTGACCCCAGCTCTGACCCCAGCTCCCTAATAAGCTGGGATATGCGAAGATAAGAATTTCACTGTACTGTACTTGTATATGTGACGATAAAAGGCTTCTTCTTCTTCTATAAATCAACAGTAGCGCTTACAGTTAAAAATCAAGAATGTCAATTCTAGTAATGCTAAGTGTCATAGTCGAGCCAAAAAGCTGTGTTAAAAAACTCCGGGGTCCTGACCTTGGATTCTGTCTTATCTGTAACTGATAGAAGTGAAATCATATGCACGGAACAGGAAACAGCTCCGAAATCCTGACTAAAAAGTGCTGAATCTGGGGATCTACTATAACAGCAGACGAAAACGCATCTGGCAGGAAGTGTGATATAATTGGCATAGATGGTCATCTTTATAGGCCGCATTAGACAGCATGCTTAGTCTGCACAGTGACTTTTATTATTCATATTCATAGGCTAGTACTGGTAGAGTATTACACAACATCACACACACAAGATGCCACTTTCTCAACACTAATAACTTGCTTCTTGAGTCAGAGTTTATTAATATCCTGAAAGATATTAACAAAATCTAAATGTTAATGTATTGCAGGAAGGAGGAAAAGGAAAACAGCGAGACAGGAAGTACTCACGTCCAGCCGTCCTCCACCTGCACTCCAATCGACTGGAATCTGGCCAATGGCGGTGTCTCAACTCGGTTCTGAATTTCCTGGATGCAGTCCACCTATTATTTCATCAAAGAGTATGTGGTTTAGGAACATTTATTTATTCCAAAGCTTACTTAGAGAGGAAAAAACAACATTACAAAAAGTTAAAAGGAATTGCAGAAAGTCCAACATCTTTTATTTACAGAATACAAGTTTAAATAGCATTAAATATCCTGTCCTAGATGGACAGTTAAGTGTTTTCATGCACTAACTCACCAGGTAATGAAGATAAAGATCTTTATGACCTGAATACGTGAAAACACTTGCAGTGCTTGTAGTCCTCTGGAACTGAAGTTTGACACTCAAGATGCTTTAAATGGCATGCAGGGACAAAAGGGACTAAACCAAAAGGGACTAAACCAACCTGCCCCAATGCCGTACGACAGCGAGTCCTGTCTGAAATGTGCACCCACCTGTATTCCAATGGAGGAAAGTTTGCGGCGGGGTATGGGTTCCTTTCTGGGTTCGTCCGCTGCAAGAGCGCCACCTGCCTTCACCTGCTCATTCTGCAGCTCTCGAGAGGAGTCTGGGGAAATCACCACGGCTGCTGGAACCTGTGGCTCGCGAGATGCGAGCACAGGCGGGTGGTTTCGTGACCCTTTCGACAGGCTGCTGTCCGAGGAGTTGCCGTTGGCGTGGCTCTTGCGCTCGTGGTTATCCAGGTAACCGTCCTGTGCCGACTCGGTGCTGCTCTGCACAGTCACGGAGATGAAGGGCTTTGAGGTGGAGCTGCGGGGAGGGACGGGGGGTGGAGCTACCTTCTTACACGTTGTTATACACGCCGAGACTGCACAAAAAATACATACAATAACACAGTTATTAACCAAACTCGTTGGTTCTCACTTTTTTCTTTATGGATGTTTTCAGTCGTCCAATTCACCGAATTATATAATAGTAGGCCTAAACAACTGGACTTGCATTTTAATCTTGATGTTTTGCCACTCATATAAGGGACTTCATCAGTTCAACTGCGAATTCTAATACCACAATAAAACAACTAGTACAAGAAGGAGGCCAAACCCAACTACCAAAAGAGTTGTTTTATTTTTTGGGGCAAACCACTGCTCACTTCCATATTCTTGACTTGTCTTTAAAAGATGCAGGGCATGGAGTCTTTAGATTTATAAACAGGACTGATCAGGAATCCAACTGACTGTTATTTACACTAATGTATCCGGCTCTAGTTATTATTAGTTAGCACACCCGTGTGTCTTTGTACATCACACAAAGACATAATATTAGCTGTAATGTGATTTCCGGAGTACATAAAATGCAGAGCACAGCTACCAGACAGCTAGTATTTATCTGTGTGTGTGTGCACGCCCATCGGACAGGCCATGGAACGTCTGTAAAAACAAGGACTCATTCAGCCCATGCCTCAAAGCATTTGTGATAGAAATTGGTTTAAAACAAAACAAAACAAAAAAACAGGAAATGAAGTTCACTACTGGCTCTAATGTTCCACTAATAACCTTATTTCACAGAGCACAGTGCTCTCTTTCTTTTCTTCACATATTTTATTGACCTATTCGATGAACTGTTGATCTTCAAGTCCATAAAAATGATGTATAGGTGCACAGTTTCATATCCCGCAGACCATCAAACAAGGAGAACTGCTGCTTGTTTAAGGGCATACGCAAGACAAAAGGCTGAAAGCACTGTGTGTTCAGTGTTTACAACAGCATCCGTTATATTCATGATGAAGTGGACCTCACACAATCTGTGATTAAACTTCTAGTGCTGATTGGCCTTTACACAGTCTCTATTATATGGGGAAGTACTGCTCTGCATAATGGACTAGAAGTGATCATGTACGGATATTAACACACATACACACACACACAATTATCTGAAGACCGTCAGTGCACTCTGATTTGTCAGTGCTTAGCAGAAAACCGTTTCCATCCCTCACTGCATGTGCATGTTGCCAATGTTTATGGTAGGCTGAGCTCTGACGCAAATATGCTGCCCTGCTCCCCTTTTTCCTACACCATGGTTGTTATTCCAGCCCTGTCTCTCAGTAGGTGGCTAATTGCACGTGTGTGTGTTTGGGTGGAGGGGGCGGGGGGCGTTATGAGAGTGTGTAAAGCGGCAGAAGTGTGTATAAGTGTTGGAGGTTGTGTGTGTGCGTCTCAGCATGAGGTGACAGAGGCATATTTTGGGGAATTTGGGTGGAGCCAGCAAACAGCAACTGACAATCAGGAGGAAATGATGGCAGAGAAGCCCACAGGAATCTTGCCACATGCCGTGGGTGTGTGCTCATACAGTTTTTGTATACTGTGGGCATCATGACCTAGGGCTGAGATTGTGTTTTCAGCACTCATAATACATTTAATTGTTCACCCTTGTGTCTGAAATCTCATCAGTACACAAGCACTGTAGGTCTCGATTACAACCGTCGATAGAAATATTTATAATGTAAAAACCTATGACAGAAAACATGAAGCAAGCAGACCGTTGGCCGAGTCGTACAAAGCCACATCAGAGCTCCTGCTCCTATTTCGCCCAATAATACTCTCTCATGTGTCCTGTGCAAACACGTGAGAGATATCAAGGTAAACAGGCAAGACAAAGGAGCGGCTGTTAAATTTGATCCATGCTGAGTGTTTTGTGTGTGTGTGTGTGTGTGTGTCGGTGTGTGTGTGTGTGTGTCGGTGTGGGAGTATTTCAAGTCTTTCTGCTTCCTGGAACCATGGTCACAAGTCATAAATTTCAGTGCACATCTATGGTATTGGTCAAAGTGTAACTTAGCTGAGACTGCTTAGCAAGTCTGTTGGACTCCTTCAACAAAGCAGAGTCTTGGTGATGAGTGCGTTAGTCATTGTGTGTATAACTGCAATAATGTGACAAAAGGGAGGATTTATTGTTGGATAAAGTGTGAGAGACTCAATGGAACTCCATTTCTTTCATTAGCATGACAACAGGTATGTCCTCTATTGGTCTCTCTCTTTGTATTTGAAGATTCCAAAAGTCAAGACAAGTCGAGTCAGACATTACATACAGCAGACAGCTTGAGCAGTCTTTTAATATCATCCACATTACACAGACATAAATTACCAGGCAAGCTTCATGGGCCCACAAACCACTGCATACTAGTCTGAATTACCAAGGTTGCCTTTTACACCGGATATCAATATCTGGATAACAAACAATCCTATCTCGCCATCTCCCAAGCAATATGCAAACGATTATATTTATATATATCTGCGTGTGTGTGTGTGTGTATATATATATCTGCATGATTTTATGCATTGCGCTGCTGCCACACGATTGGCTGATTAGATAATTGCATGAATGAGAAGGTGTACATGTTCCTAATAAAGTGCTCGGTGAGTGTAATACACGCGCACACACACACACACACACAGCTCATTGCTCGAGAGAAATAAGACCCTAAAGAATGTTATATGCTTTGCTTTTTATTTATTTATTATTTGACATTGTATATTATGGGTGGGTAATTTCTCCCCAGTGCCAGCCTAATGCAAACACAGTGTATAGATTGCGTTTGCACCTGCCCTAAATCCGATCGCAATGCAGATCTGACCATCTTTGGAAGTAGTCTGGCAGATCCGATCACATTCTGACTGCAATGCATGCCATGTTTACATAATCAGTTTAACTTCCGTTCTAACTGTGCTTTTAATTCCAAATTTGGATTCAGTTTGTACACCAGACATGCAGGGTGTGAATGGGGAATTCCAGTCTGGAGAAAGGAGCATGGTGTAGGTCTGAGTCAGCGGAGTCAACCCTGCTGAGTGTTACTCCCCTGAGTGGAGACTGCTTACAGCTTCATGACTCACGTCATTTGACCAATGATGCCTCCATTATTGATTAGGGACTAGGCTCCAGCTTATGTTGAATAGTCTTAGTAACAGCCTCGTCATGGATTGTGTAAGACGATACAGGAACGTAAGCCTTGAACAGTGAGTCAGAATATCTGTTTAACTGGCTTTCACCAATGGGGCCCATATCAGCACGCTTTCTCAAACTACCCCTTAGAATGTGAAGTCGTTGACATACCTTGAATTGAAAAACACAAGGGCACTTCCAAACTCTCTTTGACTCAAACCATAATAACATACATAATCCATAATTATAGACACGGCTCATAATTCAAAACATAACGCATAAATCCCTGCTCGTCGAAGGATAACAGACTGCTTAAGGAAGTGCCCTACCCAAACAACGCTTAGTGAAGTCAACCAAACACTCCCTTCCAAGAACACTACAGGCGTGCAGCGCACAGTACATTTTACAATAATGAAAGTTAGTTAATAGGATCCGATGGCAAATTTAAAATTTTAAGATAGCTCTTTTAATGTTAAGAGCTCTACCAAACTTTAATATGTTAAAATTATGAGCTTTTGAAGCTCAGCTTGTATTGAAGCAACGACTAGTATAGCAACGCGACTGGTTCTGGTTGTTTTATACATCAAAAACAGAGCCAGTCAAGATGACGTCGATGATAAGAGACCTTTACAGTCATTCCTCAAGCACAGCTATGTAACAAGCTGGCTCCTATCCAGAATTCTTACATCCATCAGTGAAATGTTGAGGAGAATGGCATGCTTGGGTGTGACTCGAGACAGTGTTCATTGGCTGGTCATATCTGGGACACTACATATGACCTCAGAAACAGGAAGCTCCAAACAGAACGCAATAGAGAGAAAAAGAAGTAGGAAGTAGTCCACATATGATGGAACGGAAAAGTTCAGTTGTATTCAAAACAGTTCAGGACATTCTCCAAGGTACATCCTACTCAAACGCTCAGTAGAGATAGTTAGGCATACAATAATTTGCTCTTTTCTGAAGGTTTTTCAATAACAAAAGGTCCACTGTGTCCAAAAATATGAATACCAAACGAAAGAGCCGATTAAATAGCTACACAAACTCATGTACGTACGATTGACTCGGTTTGACAGAACCCTGTTTTAGGCCAAGCTCATTTGGCGAAGCAAAATAAAATCTGGGTAATGATCAGCATTTTGTATCCTGTTCCTTTTTTACAAGCCTCATTTAGAATATGCCTAGCTACCTATGCTGAAAGGTTTTAACCCTATTACACAGTATTAAATCTTCACCGGATTTGAGGGAAAAACAGGAAAACTGCTGAGACAAACAGGGTCATAGTTGTTTTCAACAGCTGGGTTGCGAGTCTCTAAGAACGGTGGCCAAAACATTTCTGTTTCCACTCTGTTGAAGTCTGTCGTGGCTAAAAATCCAAATGCAATTGGATTTTTTTTTTTAATGCAAACAAACAATCAAACAAAAATGGCAACCAGAGAAGTGTTTGAGAATGGCTATACTAGAAATATGGTCCACTTCAGACTGGAAAAGGCCTCTATCTTATATTCTATAAGGTCCTGTGCTTTAAGAATGCTAATTACAGTTTATGCACAAAGCCACAAATTGCTAACCTATTGGTTTACAGGCTTTGTGGGTTGCATAAATCTGGAATGGCTCAGAAAATATGTGTCGTGGGATTCAGCCCTCCGTTCATACAGAACACCAAGACTGTTTTTCAGCTTCGGGTTCAGAACGACATTGAACATTAACAAAAATAGCCAAAACAGCAGAGTTAACGGTGCGTTCAGTGCCACTTATGTTTGCAATGAAAACACCTGGCCATGAGCTTAAAACCAGGCTGAGTGTGACTAACATACTCTTTAGGCTGGAGCAGACTGTCTGCACAATGGGCTAATGTATTAATGGGCTAAAGACTTCAGTTTTCTTATGGGCATGTAGTGTGCACATGGGCAACACACACGTTTCTAAGAGTTGTTGATGGCCTTGCTGATAGTAGCCTCAGTGATGAGACAGAATGTTGGAATTTGGCAGTCATGCTGCTAAGATGCAGCTGCTGTGTTTGGAATAAATTTAAATCTTAACACACACACACACACACACACACTCTCTCTCTCTCTCTCTCTCTCTGAACCCTGTGAGATTATGTAGATTAGACTGTCATTATCAAATAGACTGGCCTCAAAGGAGGAACAAAGAGGAGTGTAGAAGTGCACGCACACACACGCACACACAGTATTAAACATATCCAACACACGTTGTCAGGTAAAACTAAAAAACCGAACGATTAATTAAAGACTAAAAATTACGAGTAGAATGATCACGATTATTCTGCTCAATAGGGAAATCATGATTACTTACCACAATTATTCAGCCAATTTATAAACACATTTTTTAACTTCATAACTTTATCACTTTAAACCAACAGAAAACAGCCTTTTCTTTTACACTGTGCATTTTAAGATCACATGACTAATTCTCTGAATATTCATTTATATGTATAAATGGGTAATAGGAGATCAATTAAGTGTACCTTATAAAAGCTAAATATAACAAAAAGTTAAAACCTGCTTTGTCCAATGATCTTTAGTTTTGTCTTGGTGGCCTTTTGAAGGAGCTTTTGTTTGCAGTCTCACGTGTTTAGGAAGCAGAGCTCGCTGCGATTGGTCAGACAGTTAAAACATAAATGGGGAGCTTAAATAATAAAAACTGATATCTAACATTAGCCAATTAGCCAACTGTAGCAAAGCTTACCAATGTCACAGTCGATTGCGCGAGCCAAAACCAATTGAGGGAGGCAAAAAGTTATCACATGATTAAAATACGATCAGTTGTGCAGCCCTAACCGGACCACAGTAAAGGGCTGGCCGTTGTCAGAATTTCACGGCTAGATCAATATAAACCCAGTTGATTCTATGATCTTCCTTCATCCATACTTGGCTCAGCGTGAGCTCTCCTCATCCTCTTTAGTTTCTTGTTATCTCCTCTGTGGAACATGCAACTATGGATTAGCCTTGAGCCACTGAACCGCACAGCATACAGTAGAAGTCGTGGGTCAGTGCTACCACTGTGCAGGCAAGCCAAGTCAAAGACATGGACTCTTGTGTGATGAGTTGACTACCCATTCAGGCACGAGCGTACACACGCGTATACAACCACACGGTGTCTTTGGAAAGGTGTGTCATCACTAAACGAATGATGCAATTTATAAAGAGATAAAGAGAGCTTGGGAGAGAGAGAGAGAGAGAGAAAGGGAGGGACAGGGAGAAAAATAGAGAGATGAGATCGTTACTGTCTGCATACCGACTGTATGATGCTCCAGGCTCTGCACAATGTCACGTCCTCTAAATAACTCAGCCAAAATCGAGCATCTCGGTCTTCAATAAACTTGATGGAAATCAGTGATGTAAACTTGTGTATCTGTATCTGGTGCCTAGGTGACCAAATACAAACAGAACGCTGAACAAATACAGAACAGAAGAAGAGTTATGAGAAGAGATTAGGCCTGCAGGAAACAAGGAAACAGAAACCACATTCCCACCCACCAATCAAGCACTACCTCCTCAAAGCCAGCTAATAACATCACACATTCGTCGATGAAAGGCACGGAGAGAAGTCACTTATTTACTGTGCAGCAACTGCAGAGCGGCTGCAGTGCATTAGATAATCACGCATTCAACAGGAGAATTTCCATAATGTGCAGCCTCCTTTCTTTTTTTTTTTTTTTTTTGCATACAAGTCTGAAATGTTGTGCACTCTGAGTAACGTATGCCTCCTGTAGTGCCTTGAGCAGACAGCTTTTTCAAAGCTACAGTAGCAAGCAGAAAACAGGCTTTGACGCAGCCAATTACTGCTTGCAGACAGGCTTGCATGGAGACAGCTGACCTTTTGATTTAAAAAGGTCCTCCAATTTGTAACATAAGAAACGATTTCGACTGTTCTTGTTGCCAGATCTTTTATCCCAGGCCGTGCAATTAAGAGGTTGGAGACCTAGTCATTATCATCAGCCAGACTAAACTTGGCTGTGGCACTGAGACCCAACAGACTTGCACAAAATGGACTAAACCATACATTATCTGAGTGCAAGGTAGTACCATTAAAATCTAGGCTGTACATACAACCATGCTCTAAAAGAGTCATATTATGCCACAGTAAGGTATACAAGTCTGATTCCACTACCAAATAGACTATTATTTTATCCTTAAAATAAATAAATAAATAAATTACACTCACCGAGCACTTTATTAGGAACATGTACGTACACCTTCTCATTCATGCAATTATCTAATCAGCCAATCGTGTGGCAGCAGCGCAATGCATAAAATCATGCAGATA
>JAOUQW010000015.1:10172138-10185157 GCA_028565825.1 Olivaichthys viedmensis
CCCAGTGTCCCAGTGTCTCAGTGTCTCAGTGTCCCAGTGTCCCAGTGTCTCAGTGTCCCAGTGTCTCAGTGTCCCAGTGTCTCAGTGTCCCAGTGTCCCAGTGTCTCAGTGTATCAGTGTCCCAGTGTCCCAGTGTCCCAGTGTCTCAGTGTCTGTGTCTCAGTGTCCCAGTGTCCCAGTGTCTCAGTGTCCCAGTGTCCCAGTGTATCAGTGTCCCAGTGTCCCAGTGTCCCAGTGTCCCAGTGTCTCAGTGTCCCAGTGTCCCAGTGTCTCAGTGTCCCAGTGTCCCAGTGTCCCAGTGTCTCAGTGTCCCAGTGTCTCAGTGTCTCAGTGTCCCAGTGTCCCAGTGTCTCAGTGTCTCAGTGTCCCAGTGTCTCAGTGTCCCAGTGTCTGTGTCCCAGTGTCTCAGTGTCCCAGTGTCCCAGTGTCTCAGTGTCCCAGTGTCTCAGTGTCCCAGTGTCCCAGTGTCTCAGTGTCCCAGTGTCCCAGTGTCTCAGTGTCTCAGTGTCCCAGTGTCCCAGTGTCTCAGTGTCCCAGTGTCTCAGTGTCCCAGGCCAGCATTCAGAATGAACCATGGGAGCATGCTTGTCGTCTTATCAGCCCTACTTGCCATTCTCCTCTGATTTTTTTTTTTTTTTTTTGATGCACAACTGTACCAAAATAATCTGTTTAGCAATGGCCAAAAGCTGGGCTAATAATAATACAAATTACTGGGCTTGTAAATGAAGTTAATTATCGGCGTGAACAAGTTTCCATCAGTAGCAAAGGCTCATTTTCTGACCATTTGAATGTTCATGGATAGCATACACAAGATTAACTTTAAAAAAAAGAAGAAGCGGGAACAGGACATCCATAAAATGAACACCAGTTAGGCCTGTTACTGAAGACAAACAATATTGACATTTCAGGAACACGACAGAAATTGTGAGCCCAGTATCTTACATCGTCGCCATAACAACTTTAATGAAGAATGTTTAATAATTTTTCTTATTTATGTAAACTACCAGAAAGAGAAAGTTCTCATAGAGCACACAGGAATCTCTAATATCAAGATGCTCATAAAGCCATTGATTGGTGAGGACCAGTTAGATGGGGTTGGAAAGTAAACTCCTAGAGAAAGATCTGCAGGAGCCATGTTAGCAGAAATTAGCAGTTAAACGGATTCTGTAAACTTGGTGCTTACCGGTGCTGGTGCTGTAGGTGCGTACGGTTGTAGCAGTGGGTGGTGGAGAATCCGAATCCAGCGATGCCGTGTCGTCATCCTGGGAGCAGCCGGCTTGGATGGCGCGGAGGTAACTATGGCTTCGGGAACGGAAGCAGGTGGGCAAATCCGGAGGCTCCTCTCCACGGAAGTGAGAGTGTGTGAGCGCGTGCGTGTCTCCGAACACAGATTCTGAACAGGAGTCTTCTCCATAGCGTTGGTTCAACTCTGAGTCCCGCATCTGAAGAGACAATGACAGGTTGATCCCAGCTGCCAGACTGGAGCAGTTGGCATGGATTGCCAGGTTGGGCGGTATCAAGACAGAATCAAGGTGCACAGTAATGCATGGTGACAAGCTGCTTGAGAGAATAAGTGATAGAGTGACTGGTTAATCCTTGTAGCTAAACCCAAGCCTGGTTGGTGAGGAAAGGTGGGGCATGTTCAGTAAGCAGCACTGACAGGTGACAGTGGGGTGAGGAATTACTAATCAAACAGTCAAGTCTGACTCAGTTTCTTTTTTGTCCCACTTAATCCTAAACTATTTTTAAACAGCTGAAGTAAATCTTAAGTACACTTAAAAGTAAATATCGGTAAAATAACTTGGATGCAAAGTATTTAAATAAAGATCAGTCTATTTTTTTCTGTTTTTCTCCCAGTGACAGCTAAGAGGAATTCTGTGTGTGTGTGTTTGTGTGTGTCATGACATCCACCTGTAAAGAGCAGTTGGTGTGAGTGCAGTAATACTGTACCAAATAGACTGAGAGTAAGAAGCTGATTAAGACGTAAGTATTCAGTGACAATACTGAATTAACTACTGCTATTAAAGTATTATAATATTATTATATAAGTCACACTATATGCTGCATACATCCTAGACTGAACCAGCTCTTTGTGGCTATTGAGTGTCATATGTTTCTACTAATAGACACAATGAATTTTTGTTTTTTCATTTTGTATGAATAGGATCCTCTCAAGGCCAGTGTCATTCAAATAGCAGCATTAACAGCCAAAGCCATTTCATTCCAGTGGGCTTCATTCATTCCACCATGGCTCTTATCCCTGCACTGTAATTGATTATTTGTCACTCTGCTGAAGTGGAGAGAGAGATGAGTAGAGCAGGGTGGAAATGACACCGGCTAATCTAAGAGGCTTATCACATCCATAGGACATGCATGTTTTTAAAACTGTTAAGATTGTCATAAATAGCGTCTTTTTTCAGATGGCCAGTGAAAAGATATGGAAAATGTAAAAAACGTACAGAATAGATTACCTCTAATTTCATAAATACATACAGTTGCCATGCAATGATTACAACCAAATATTCGTACAAGCTACAATATCACACATTTATGCAAAATGCACTTCAGTATAAACCTTATGTTTTCAGGGAATGTTGTTTTAAGTTTGACAACGCTGTGTTAAATTAGTTAAATAGTAACTACAGTGCAAAAGTGTCTAAGTAACAATCTTTATATTTAGTTGACACCACAACTAACGCACTTGACACATGGGCTGGTGGATGGAGTGGGGCTCTAATACAGGGAAAATGTTCCCCATGCATTTCTAATGCTGACATATATAGTTCAGTGGATATAGTGCACAATATGTATTAAATGTTGCCAAACTACATATTCAGTACATTTCCCAGAAGGCAGCCGACCTGGCTGATGCAGCTGTTGCGTCCAAGTGTGCTGCAGCCTTGACTAAAGTCATCATCATCCCAGTGAGGGAATGATGAGCTTACAGAACCTCCAATACAGTCCAGATTATCCACACTGCGATTCCCAGAGAACTCACGCAGAGATGGAAGACAACTGAGAAGAGTAGAGAAAAGAAGAGAGGAAAGGAGAAAGGGATAGGAAATGAGAGAAGAGAAAAGAGGAGAAAAGAAGATAAGTGATTTAAATTTGCCCATGTAACAAGAAGCATTTCTTGATGTCACTCTTCCAATCGGAGTTCGTACACAGAGCAAATGGAAACAGTTAAGCCATGGGAAAAGCTTTATGCAATGATGTCGACAAATTTCTATCTATTTAACAACCATGCTTTTCAATCCACCCATTCATTAACCCACCAGTCTATTCACACATCTGACCACACGAGTTTCAGCTGATTTGCACATTTGACTAGTAACTAGGATGAAAAGTGGCATTGAGATATCACTGTCACTGTCTGGAAAGTGCATTAGTAACTCAAAAAAAAGTAAGGGCCTATCGGAGCAATCTTCGTTTAAATGAGATTAAACACAAACAGAGCACTGACCAATCCAACTGAAGTGACAACGACCATTCCTGTCATTGTCCAAGAAGGGCATCTAGGGTGAGGTTGAGCAATGGCCACAAACCCTGAAGAGGCTTTCCCTGTTTCTTTTTTAACTGACTGTAACTGGATAAAAAAAAAGAGTAGTTTCGACTGCTACCTAACTCCAGCTCAATTCAATGGAGAAAGCCACCCAAGATTTGTAGAACCCAGGCCCTTACTCAATCATCAACACATAGTAGGAGTACTGAGGGTTCAAGCACTACAGAATCTGATCTTGGATCTTTGCAATAGAAAATACATTGGCTCTGATCACAGCACTGCTACTCCGCACTCATATTTTGAGATGAATGTAGACCCAGGTCTCTGCATGGAGTGGAGCGCTGCGGTATATGGTGATGCGGCTCCCCCCGGTGTGCTGTGTGAGGAGCTGCAGTTGGCCTGCCTCTCCTCACTGCACTGACCTTACAGAGCGTCCAATCTGCTGTAGAGTGGCGATGCTGTGGAGGGGAGACCACAGGGCCTCCAGATCCCCCTGGAGCATCGAGTAGTCCAGCGGACGGCTGGGAGAGAGGGCATTTGAAAGTAAGGAGGGCAAGAGGGTAACAGAGGTTATTGATAGGGAGGAAGATAAGATGTACCAAAGGTGAGGGATTAGGAAAAGGATTCCGAAGATGTGAAGGGATTAAAAGGAGGTAGGATAGTATTGATGGGATAGGAGGATACACTGATGGAAAAAGGAATTAGAAAGGTTCTGCACTTTAACAAAGATGTCCATTTGTTTTAAGCCTTATGACCAGCAATACAGTTTGTTTCATGAGACATTGCAGCTTGCCAATTGTACTGTCATTGGGGGTATTTTTACTTAATGAGGTCCAGGTGAAACAAAACCTTTGGTTATTGCAAGAAAAAAGGCTACACTATCAGTGTAACCTGTGTATTCCATAATTCCTTAAATATCAGCAGGATTTAGGGAGAGAGAGTGGGGAGTTCATTGTAACACTTCAGCCAGACATGTGCCAGCATTGCCAGACACCATGGAGTAAACAGACAACTTCATCAATCTCATCTAGAGGAATGTAAGAACATCCCACAACTGCATATTCAGGGGATCAGTGGCTCCCACGCGACGGCAAGAGGCGCTCGCAGAAGGTACTGAAGGACAGCAGGATGACCGTTAGTGTTCACAGTCGTTATTGGTTTTCTGCTATTCCCGGACTGTATTGTTTTCCTGATATTGATGTTATTTACGCAGTAAAGGTTGGACTTTCTCTCCAAAAATGAGTGTTGCATATTTTATTCTATCAGTATATATAAAGTGAGGAGACAGAGAATGCTGCAGGTGTCTGGTTTGGTTTTCTATCTTCCTGACCAGTTTTTTCTTCTTTTATGCTAGTGGGGTGTAACCTTGTATCCAAACACAGCATTCATATTTCTGCATTGTGACAGAACTTGAAAACGTACGTTTTATTCACATCCACAAAAACAAGAAGTGCAGTATTTCTAATTTATATCCCCTGCACATTGCTTACATACAGTTTTTTTGTTTAGAGGAAGATGTGAGGTATCATGTAAACGGAAGAACGGCTAGCTGTGCTAAATCTAACACATGAGTGAGCACAGCTTGACTGACACACAGAGTGTGTCTGTGTGTGTGTCAGCGGGTGTATTTGTGTCAATGGCTGCATGCTCACTTACTTTCTGGAAGGAAACTGGTCACTAAGGGACTGCTGCGTGGCACGTAGGTAACTCTGTCTGCGGGCAGTACTTTTTGGTGAGGGTTTTAGGCTGCTGTCTGAGTCGTCGCTGTCCTCCAGGTCCCCCATGGCCCTCACGTAGCTGCCGCTGCGCATCCGCCTGCATGGGATCTCACCTCGGCCAAGAGTCCCGCTCCACTCTCCTGTAGAGGGCATCTACACACAGTTCAGAAATTTAACATAATGAGCATAAAAATTATTTGGGAAAATCACATTTATATGACTCCCTAGGCCTGTTCCGATATAAAATTTTCATATCATGATAATTGCCTAACCTTTAATCGTGGTTTATGAATCTATCATGATACTGACTTGAAAAATAATGAATAATGTGCATAATGCCCTGGCCCGGTACAAAATGTTTTTTGATCAAATAAGCCTATTCAACACCTATCCCCCCATGACGGCGGAGCTGTTCTTATCTGTACTGTAGACTCCCAGACTCACCCTGCCTCGCACCTGTAGGTAATGGCAGGCCAGCTCCTGATGGCATGACTTGGACTTGAGCATGGAGCGATCCAGTGTGGCTGAGCCCTTCTGGCACAACTGCCTGCTGGGCGCCAGTGTGAGCGTGGACCAGGTTCCGCCCTTCCCATAATTCCCTTCCACCATTGCCGCCCTGCTTCCCCCTCCTCCCCCTCCACCAGGGCCCGGGAGTGCAGGTAGCCCCTGATGCTTCAGGTCATTGTTGCTCTTTGAGGCTTTCAGCGTGTGCTCGCTAATGGTGTTGTAGCCGTGCATTAGGTACTTGGAAGTTGCTTGGCTTTCCAGCGCTGATCCTGACCCAGAGCTCTGACGGCCCAGAGTCATCATTGCCATGGGGTTTCTGTAGCTGATGTCACTGTCCAGGTCGTCCGAGCTCCAGTAACCAGACATGTTGGAGCGTGGACGCCGTTTTGCTGTTCCCTCACTCTTGACCCTGTCTTTGCTTTTGCTGCGCCGGTGGAGTTTGTCCTCATTGCCGCTGCTTCCTGAGCGCCCATTCACATTGCCTTTCATAGCGGAGCTTTCTAGTGACTGTGACTTGGCGAAGAGTTTCTGGACAGAGTGGACCAGGTAGCGGATCTTTCCCGGGCTATCTGTGCGCTGTTGCTGCTGCTGTTTTGTTGTCTCCACAGCTGTGCTACGATGAAACTGTAATGTACTGAAGCCATCCCGCTGCCCTGGCAACTGCTTCTCAATCTGGTCCAAGAGGTTTGGTGGTAACCGGTTCATCTTCCCTGCACCTAGATGTAAAGAGAATGCAGAGGTTATCTGTTTTAGCAGACTCAGATTTACTGTCTTGCTCACCTGTCAAAGAGGGGTGTTTGGGTGTAAATGTACTTTTATAAGTTGTAGGGAACTGAAAGGGTTCAGGGTTCTTGCGCAGGTTTGTAAATTCTAGAAAAGTATGGGATTTAAAGGCACTACATTATCAGATCTGGAAAAGTATGAAAATAACAAAAATGTTTCGAAAAAAATATGGATATTCCGTGTCAAAGTAAGTAAGTATCAAAGTTTTAAAATCGTTGGCTTTAGACATTCCCTTATTTTCTGCACTAACATAGCCACCTTAATGCATATCACGTTTCATGTTTTCTCCTTTCATGACACACTTAATGACTGAAAACTGAACAAAAATCAATCTGATCAATCAAGTCTTGAAATGGTCTGGAATTTCTACACGAGGAAAGGGCAAGAACTCTGTATGAGAATGACCAAATTGTGGTCTCTTTAGAAAATATAGTATCACAAAACTGTAACTATTACTGTAGTACCAACTTAGACTGTTCGTGGATAATATATTATAATGCCAGTGGCAGTTTGGAACAATTTGAATTATCTATAGTGCTAATTGTCTACAGTTCTTCTATACTGACATACAGTTGGCACATGTCACCTATAAATTAAAGATTCACAGTCTCCTTTGCATCATGCTTGGACTATATTATCAAAATCCCATGAAGAATGCTCGTAGTTAGATACTTTATGGGCCACACATATCTTTTACTGCAAATGCAACATGTAGGGAGGGACACGAAAATCTGGCTATTATGGAATTTAAATAGAAACCACTGAATATGACTATCCTGTCCTATAAAAAGCAATGGGTGAAATAGCAAGACGGAATGTAACTCCAGCAAAATTAGCATGGTTTACTGTTCCACCGATATACTCTATAAAAATCCCTTCTATTAAGAAACAGTATCAATGGCAATGAAACTATATAAAGACCTACATTAATTATGTAAGCACAGTTATTTGCTTTGAAATTCATCCCCCTGTCCCTTCCTGACCTGATATGGTAGCAGATCCACTGGTGATCATGGCCGTGCGTCCTGCTCCTAACCCCATGCTCATCCCCATACCCATAGACATGGAGGTACCCAGCGTGCCTGTGCTGATGCCCCCGATGCTGTCTCCACCTGGGGGTGAGAAGTCGCTCTGCTCGAAATGGGAGTTGTAGTGGATACGTGGGAAGGTGCTGCTAGTGGACAGCTGGTTGTTTAGGGGCATCAGGCAATCTGGGGGAAGACCACCTGTGCTGGGTGAAGAGAAGTGATGGGGCTCCAGGGCTCCGTAGTGATCCATGGTGGAGGAAGACAGGGTGTAGGGCTGGCGCGAGAGGGTCGAGCTAGCCGAGGACGGGTACAATGGGTCCAGGTGAGAGGGCGAATGTGGAGGGTCACAATTGGAGAGGTGACGTGTGCGGTGGGGGGTGTAGCCTTTCATGATGCAGCGTGGCGACCCCCCCAAAGACCCCTAGAGTAGCAGCATGGCTCCACCAGGGAGAGAGGCGCACCCTGGAGGAGATGTCCTGAAGAAAAACGGGGTAAGAGGGGAACAGGGGAGATGGGGAGAGAGACAGACAAAATTTGTGTCAAAAGATCTCATATTGACATTTTGAGTAGACCCATCTTAATTTTATAGCCCTCTGTTGCCTGTGAGGCGAACCACAATTGCAATGAAAACTGACATCCCCTCAAACGACCCTCTGTTGAAACTACACATGCCTTGTAAGTTGCCTTCTCTGGAAAAGAAGCTATAGTGAGCAGCTCTGTGACGGCCGGGGACAGAGCTGATTTCCGGGCCGGAAAAATGTGAACATAAGCCTGAAATTAAGAAACTAGCCAAATCCATTGCATGGCAATATTGCAATTTTTCTAAGGCGATTTTGAAATTATAGGATTATTATATGTCTATAAACACGTTTGAACATTAGAAACGGCACCTTGAAATGTTTTTTAATGGATTAATTAATGGACTGATGTGTGATATTGATTTAATGTTCAGGCAATGGTATTATGGATATTAATGAACTGATGTGTGACATGAACTAATTTAAGTCTTTTGACAACACTGCAGCCTAATATGGGCATGCCAATAAAACTACTTTGAATTGAATTGAGAAAGCAAGTGAGCAGAGCCTCATAAGTAGAATGAGGTATCCCATGTATCAACATGACACAAACCAGCATACATAGACACACAAAAATCTGTGTCATAATTTGAGACAACATTGAATTGATTGGTTAGAAAGAGTATTACTTGTGCTGAACCAGTATCCTACAGTGCTCATTTGTTAAGTTAAACCATGCCACCCACCAGCACATGCAAACACAAACACACACACGCCACAGAGGAAATTGATTCTTGTAAACAGGATAACAAGCAGGCTGTAGTTGCTTTTGTAGTGAAGCTGTTTCATAATGGGAGTGAATGGACATGTCAGAGAAAAGGGTATCCTGCACAGATGGTCTTTTTCACCCTTATTACTGAGCCACAAACAACCTCACCACCTATTTTATGGGGAATCAGACTGCAGACACCTGCCTCACAAACAGACATACACACACAACACAGCCGTTTTCTTAGCTGACTTATATATCCATCTGTAAAGCTTCTAAATACACATCTCTCCTGCATCATAGTCATATAGATGCTTAAAGTACGTCATATGGCCTGCTCTTGCTATATAGCCATTCACAGTGGGTGACTGCTACCCCATATTGGGTGCCCAGACTGTCTGTGGCCTGCTATTGCCTACTTGGCATGTTAGTGCATGCCAGATAGAGAAGTGGAGGGGGTGCAAACCATTCAGTTCTTACAGCATTACTGTCACCGGCACAGGGTATGACAAAAACAGCAAAAGCTGATGCTATTTTGACTTCTTTAACACTGACTTTGACTTCTTATGCAGTAATTGGGGTGGAGCAGTTAGAGGAAGATGTCAACTAGCATGGTCAGTCAATCCTCATCAGTGTCTTTTTCATAGAAGAGGCAGTTTCACATGCCACATCAGCATGGAGACTACATCTGCCAGAGAGAGAGAGAGAGAGAGAGAGAGAGAGAGAGAGAGAGAGATACAGAGACAGACACAGAGAGAGAGACAGAGAAAGAAAGAGAGAGGGCATTTACCAGAACCCAAAAGCCACAGGAGGAGTATCAGTGGGTGACAGAGCAGAAACCTGAAACAAAGCTGGCTATCATCAACCCACAGAGATTAGCAGATCATGTTTTTACAGAAAAAGGAGGTACATTCTGGTATCATCAATACCTCATACACATTATGTTTTTGAGTACACACACTGTGATGATGCCAAATGAAGAAAATCTAAAATCCAGATACACACTATTAAACATTAAGCTCTAATTTTCAAATTGGGTACATACTCAACAAGAAGGAAAATAAAAATTGAGCTCAAATGAAGTCTAGAGCAGCCTTGGAATTCTGAATATTTTAAACATCTCCATTTCTGTTTTAAGAATCAAGCTTGTGACTTTCTACATGTCTAGGGATGGAAAAAAAGGAAGAGGAAGGAAAATGGAAAAAAGCAAATGCCATTTCAGTTAAGTGACTGTTCGCTGTTTACCAGCAGTGAATAAATTATGCATGAAGTCAATTAATTCAAATCCACGTAAGGTTAAATTTGCCATCAAAAGCTCCAAAACAAGATTTAATTTAGCTGAATACTGTATATGGCAGACAGCCTGAGACAGTGGTAAACACACAAACACACACATTTTTAATAGCCCATCTCCTGATGAATGATTATTCTTATATGCTCTTGCACTTGTCTCTTCTCTGCTCCTTTGGTATCATTCATTTATAAACTTGGATTCATTCAGGATCATTAAGTGCTCATTTTGAATTCAATCACTCAGAGGTAACCGGAGGACCATACTCAGGCAGTAATAATCTTGGATTAGCCCAATGCATTCACTTACACATCCCACCATGCCTCCCAACCTTCAGGGAGAGGGAGAGGGAGAGAGAGAGAGAGAGAGAGAGAGAGAGAGAGAGAGAG
This sequence comes from Olivaichthys viedmensis, assembly GCA_028565825.1. NCBI lineage: Eukaryota > Metazoa > Chordata > Actinopteri > Siluriformes > Diplomystidae > Olivaichthys > Olivaichthys viedmensis. The sequence continues at coordinate 10,182,644 of JAOUQW010000015.1, forward strand.
AGAGAGAGAGAGAGAGAGAGAGAGAGAGAGAGAGAGAGAAACAGAAACAAAATGTGTGTGTGAGTTGGGTAAGCTCCAGGTGTACAGATTGTATTTTTTGGACCTGCTTGCTGAGCAGTCACCATCTGCTAAAGTGTTCAGTGTAGTAATGACACAGGTCTGTTTTCACACACACACACACACACACACACACACACACACTAGTAAGTTAAATCCATTAGACTTGTATAATCTTGAAATGTTGCCATTCAAACTGATATTGGTGATTCCATATTGCAAAGGCCTGCATTATCTCGTGTTTTTGGGTCTGAAGTATACAAGAATGTGATGTTTGTTGAAAATCCTCTTGGAGACTTTAGTCACATAGGGGATAAAGATGGTCTTTCTGCTCTGCCTCTTTCTTCCGCCTGCCGGTTTGATGTTCCTACTTGACCTTGTTGCTGTTTTGACAAAGGCGCAGTCTGGGTAGTCACAAGCTTTCAAAGCTTCTCTGAGGTGTTTACACTCTTCATCTTTGGACATCTTTGGACACATTTTCAGCCCAGTGGTGTAACATTCTAATGACTCCTCACTTGTGCTTCAGTGGGTGGTGGGAATCAAATAGTAAATTCCCACCCCAAACAGCTAAACACATCTATCATCATATCATATCATCTACATACTCAAAAGATTATGCACCTAAACACACCCAAAATATAATATACCTAAACGCATCTGAAAGCCCATACACCCAAACACACCTGAAAGACCATTCACCTAAACATACCCAAAATATAATATACCTAAACATATCTGAAAGACCATATACCCAAACACACCTGAAAGACCATACACCTTAACATACCCAAAAGATTATACACCTAATCACACCTGAAAGGCAATTCATCTAAATCACACCCAAATAACCATACACTTAAATGCACCTGAAAGACATGTAGGAATTTTGCCAGTGCTATAGCTCCTCTGAAATGTCTTTGATGTTCCAGCTATTTGTAAATTTCTAACTCACTTGACCAACTAGCTCTCTCAGTAAACCCTAGCCCTAAAGTAAATTCTTGCTACCTTTACACTTTGTCTGCCAGATCCTCATGATAGCCTTCCATAAATGTGCCAGATCTATCAACCAAGGGGGCATCTGGTACACCAAGAAATAGGGATGGAAGGTCAGAAGGAGTTTATCACAAGGCAAGGTACTTAAACAGGAAGGACACTCCTCTTTTATACATCTGGAACTGCACTGTCTGCCTTCTAGGTACGTGGAATATCCAGCTATAAGGCCCTGATATGGCAGAATAAAGATAAGGCAGCTTCACCAAGGAATCAGGAAAGTTAAAGAAGAGCAGAAAGTGTTTAATCAATATTTTACTTAAGACATGGTATTAAAACAGAATAATATCCGAAATACACTTTTCTTACATACCTCTTGATCTGTAACTTAACTTCATCCTATGTTATAAGTGTCCTGTGAAGTCACTTTTCCCATCTGTCACTTTTATGATAATTGCATGCTTATTGAATGTGCAATCCTTCCGTTTTCCTGTATCATGTCAAACGCAACGCAAAATCCGGCTTGGAGTGTTGGATTTAGTTTTATTAACACAAACACATCGGTTTAAATATCTGAAGTGCAATCAGCAAACTCTGACAAAGAAGAAGTAGGGAAACTGATGCTCCTCTTCACTCCACAGTATAAATCTGAACAGGTCACATCCGCCTGTGAGTTATATATTGGACTTCCATTTACCTGACTCTTCAATCAACTTTAGAGTGGTGTTTTCGACTCTAATAATGACTGATCGTGAGACTGATCTCAGTCAGTCTCTACTTTTGCTAGACTAGGACACAGGAGCAACGTCTGGACCGTCAGTGTGATCTCCGCTCAAAAATGTGGGCATTGAGTCATCAGGCTTGCTCTGTGATCTACAGACAAGCCGACTCGACTGACACCCCGGCCGACTCGACCGATGCCACGGCGGGACCTTTAGCATGATATCCGCTGAGACCTGTGCACAATGAGTAAGAAGACTTTCTCCACAATCTTCGAACAAGCCAACCAGACTGACACATGCTTCATAGTCACCAACCTGATGACAAACCATCTGAACATAACTTTAAAGTTTCTCTCTCTAATCCCCTTACACTTGGCATAGTAGTCTAGCTATAATTAGTTTGTTGTGCAGCTCAACTGTTGCTTAACTGTATATGTGCTGTCAAAATTGCCACTATTGTTTGCTCATTTTTGTTCCATCATATCATCTGAATATTTTCCTACACTCTCACAGTTTTTGTTTGCTGTCTATCTATATTTTGCTAGTTATCTAATTGTCCCATGTATTTGTCTTCATTGATTTTGTATATATACACTAGTAGTCAAACGTTTGGGGTCACCCGTCATATTTTATGAACAGTCATTATTCTATTCACTAAACTCTTCTACAATGTAGTAAATCTAATATATCTAATATAAACCACACACCTAAAGGTATTTTTAGAGGTTTTGTTTGGTATTTAAAG
>JAOUQW010000015.1:10185257-10198825 GCA_028565825.1 Olivaichthys viedmensis
GTTTTACAGCTTTCTACAAATGATTTGAAACCGAAGTGCATAAACACTAGAATCATATTACAATCATTTTATAGATGGATCTGAAACTAAATGGAGTTTATATTATTGAAAACATTGATTCCAAACTTTTGACTGCTGGTGTATATTTTGCACCCTTAAATACTCATGCTGACCTTTTCTTTTATTATAAAACTTTGTGTGTGTTTTACTCATGTGTGCTTTCTTTCATCACATAGCAAACTAACATAGGATTCCCTTATTTAAGCAAACAAATTTCCATCAGATATTGGGCAAATTATTACTATCATCTAGTTGATCTTATTCTCAGATTATTTCATGAGACTTATTGATAAGTAACACATTTTGAAAACGTAATTTAATAGTACTAATATATTCACCTCTCCTACACACCATACACCCAAACGACAATACACCTAAACAAACCAGAAAGCTCATATACCTAAATACACCCGAAAAACAATACACCTAAACACACCCAAAACGTTATATACCTACATTAAATGTATCTGAAAGATCGAATACCTGAACTTAACCCAAAGACCATACACATAAAGACACCCAAAATGCTATATACCTAAAAGTATTGGAAACACATCCCAAAAATAATATACCTGAAGACACCCAAAATGCTATATAACTAAATGTATCTGAGAGACCATACACCCAAACACACCTGAAAGATCATACACCTAAACACACACAAAGAAATGGTCTATACCTGAACGTATCTTGAAAAACATATACCTAAACATACACCCCAAAGACCATACACTTAAACATAACAGAAAGGCCATACAACTAAACACACCCAAAATACAATATACCTAAACGCATCTGAGAGATCATACACCCAAACATGCCCAAACGTCCATACTCCTAAACATAACCAAAAGACCATACTCCTAAACATAACCAAAAGACCATGCATCCAAACACAATTCATAGACTATACACTAAAATACAGGCAAAAGATACACACCAGAAAAAATGTGTTAGCCTATGCTACAGCTCCCAAATTATACACTTAAGTTATTTGTGCAGGTCATGGAGTGTTGCACTCCTTATGTCAAAATCTTGTTTAGAAAGAGTCCACCAGTCTCTTTCCAGTCCAAACAGCAGGGGGTGCCAAGGGGCAATGCATAGAACATGATATGCATAGCATACATTTTATACACACAAACACACACACACACACACACACATTGGTCTTGTCAGAGTCAATGAGGTGTTGACGATTCTAACACTCATAAAAACACTTGTGATAATGACACTGCAATGCCAGAACAGAAAGGACATTAAGACAGCTGTCAGTGCGTGCACACACACACACACACACACACATACACACACACTGAACATTAAATGACGAACTTCAAAGCCTCTCCAATTCTCTAGACAGGTTGTGCAAATCTCATATTTGTGAAAAATAAATAATCCATGATCATAAATGTGGAAATAAACTTGACATAAAACTAGCATAACTCGATAAACACAAAGAAGGACAACTAAAGCAGAAATAACTAATGTCCCAAGAGCAATCAGAAGACATTATTCACATATTCATACTAATGTGGCTATCTATACTAGTAACCTAATCAGCATGCTCTCACCTGCACAATGATAACCAACCACTACTAGCTTTCATTAAATATTCTCAACATTAATATTTTGGTAACATATTTGACCAACTTTTTAAATGTGAATTGTACTAAACATGCCTTTTCATCCCCATGTGTTCAGCACCTGTAGCCATGAGCAGAAGCTGTGGTGTGACAGCAGGTTTGCTTGTTCTGTCTCGTATGTGTTATCAGACTAAAGACCCCTCACTTCTCTCCTCTCTGCTGCCTGGAGAATGATGCAGCTTAGAGCACAAACTACTGACTGTGGGGTTGTCACATCTATCCAACAGGATCCCATGCTGAGAATGGTATGTGTAATATCACCACAGGAGTACACACACTCACACACACAGTAGAACAGCAATACTTGAGAACTTCAGGTCATATATATGTATATATGTATGTGTGTGTGTGTGTGTGTGTGTGTGTGTGTGTAATAGATAGAGAAGCTTAATAATACCAAAATCATATCAATCATAAAAAAGCACAACAGAATGTGACAGGAAAGAAAGACATAGAGAGTGAAAGACGATACACAAGGACAGGGCAGAAGGCAACACTCAGCAACCATATGTTCACAGTGTGCAGGTTAACACAGAGAGAGAGAGAGAGAGAGAGAGAGAGAGAGAGAGAGAGAGAGAGAGAGAGAGAGAGATGCTCAATCTAACCTTGTCCTAATTATATTCTGCAGTGGTGCCATTTTTGCTCTATTTTCATAAGTCTAAATTTACTCTCTCTTTCCCTTTCTCTCCTCCTTCTTTCCCTCTCTAGCTTTTTGTTGTAATGAATGGTTTCTTCTCTTAATAACTTTTTCCCCCTCCCAAATCAGAATACAACAATGATAAGAAAAACTATAGCAGGAGACTACCAGAGGTTTTACAAACATACTTCTAATTATAGAGTTCTTCAGGGCCAAAAAGTGAAAATTTCTACTCTGGCCAGGTCAGACAGTGACACTGAACCACACTGAGCAAGAATTTGACTTACAACATCCAGGAAGTGAAAATGGCAATTCTCCAATTACTTTTGGTCCCCTAAATGGCTAGATTAATATAAAATTAGTTATTGAGTTATGAGTGATTTCAATATAGATGTTAATAGTCCTGGAAAATTCTGTATTTAACTTCAAAGGCAAGAGTGCAGAAAAAAATGTGCGACTTTCCAATTACACTAGACTGCACTGTAGGTGTTTCATTTACCTTTGTACCTTTGAAGTGAGCTGTTGCTAATTAAATTCTTGACTTTTTGAAAGATATAATCTGTATTTGTTGAGCTGGCTATCTCATGAAAGATCAGACTCTCAGTCCTCTTCCAATCGGCTTATCTCTTCTAACATGAGACTAATTACATTTTAAGCATGTAGGCCCTTAGCAAAAAAGGCTTTCAGGAAGTGTGCAAGAAAACTTCTCCCCCTTTAACCTTCCCTTCTCTTTTTATCTTCTTTTAAGGTAGCGGAGAGATATTAGGATCAGCATGGCATCCTTTTATCTTCTTTTAAGGTAGTGGAGAGATATTAGGATCAGCATGGCATCCTTTTATCCACAGTGAGCCTTAAGGGTTAGAAGAACCACATGAGGTGTGTTCTCTGTATCTTTATCAGAAGGCTGCTGTGTGTGATGCTGTATTGGCACTACTTAATCTGAAAAAAATGGAAACTGAATACAGCCACCATTATCAAAGCTTCATAACAAGGTTTTCAGAAAACCACATGCACACAAAACACCGATGTAGAATACTTTAAAACACACCGCGCCCCCCTCATTCAAAGCAAAACCCAGATTAAACATGAACAAGGTGGCCTGTTTTCACACTTTTTTAAAGAAAAGCAATAACAGCAAAACTCCAATCCATTAAGAGGGAAGGTCAAAGACATCTGTTTGAAGAACAAAAGAATCAACTTTAAACAACAGAAACTGCCAACTTAAATCACAGCAAAGGTTTGTATAGCAATTTATAATTTAAGAGGAGGCCCCAACAGCAATGACGGGAATAAAAGAGAATGATCAAGTTGCAGATAGTTCACACTGGTATATTTTCACTGTAATATTTTTACCACTATATAAGAAACCAGTTCTTTGGAGAGTAGGCTAAACTGACTCAAAGACTGTGCTATTGTCAATAATCCTCTAATGGATGCCTGTCAAATGTGTCACCACAGGACGAGCTGTTTCTATGGCAACTCCAAGCATAATGCCCGGGCTTCATGGGTGCGGACATGTGTGTTTATTGCCAAGTTGGCCAATGTAGGGGTGTGTGATCTGAGAGAGCGCAACCCAATGGCGACTTTCACACCACATCCAACCACAGGGTGAATTTAACATAAAATGACATAAAATACGTCCTGGCCCTGGGACACAGATATACTTCAGTATACTGTACTTACATTTGGAGGTCATCACACAGGTGCCAGGGATCAAACGAACTCACAGTTCCCTGTTGAAAGACGGAATGCTTTATTAGCATATAGAATGAAAGTCTTAAATAATTTAATTAGTCTTAAGAAAATCCATTTAAACTAGAGCTACAGTACATGCAATGGGTGACTGCTTTACTTTGAGCCTTGGTGAATGGTTTAACATTAGTTAAGGACACGGGTCTCTGGTGACAGGAGAAGCGTTCTCTCTAAATTTAACTATATCCATCATATTTTTCATGTGACCTCTGTATTTCGAGATAGGTGTGAAACTTCTGGTTGGGAAACAGAAGTATATATTTTTTCATATTTATTTTGTGAGAGCTAGTTGGCTTTTTAAACTGTTATGCTTACATAAAATGTCTCTGAGAAGATATAGGACAGCATGTGCAGTTTGCAGCAGCCACTACAGCTGAGCAAAATTTGTGGCTAAATCAATTTTAATGATCATAAACCGCTCAAGAAAGCACAGAAATTTATGTTTGAGTGCCATGTGTAGAGATTCAGAGCGAAACCTCTGCTGGGTCTGAGTAATAATAATCGAAGACACAGTGATGTGGTCTAGGAGTTGCAAGTGTATTGTGGTGTGGTGTCAAGGTTTAATTCTCCATTGAGTCACGCTGACAAAATAACAAAGAGAGTCTATTTAAGTGCGCTGTATGAGTACCGTGCTGTCAGGACCTCACCTGTTTCTGTAGTAACTGCTCTGTGTTTGGTGGTACGGCTTAACATCTGCTGCCAAATAAATTTAACTGTCTACAGCCGTACAACTTTACTGCTATGAAGGTACTGATGTGCCTCAGGGCTTTTCAGGTTGTTCATACCCTCTACGTCATTAAACATTTTATATAATAACTAAAATAACTATAGAAACGCTGTGTACATATAATTTATAGATTTTATATTTATAACTTAGTTTTACTGTTTTCAATTTTAAAATGACCATGCCAAATAACTTATTTGCATTGGCTATGTGACACTCCTTCTTTCTACCTTATAAAGGCCCAAAACATTTCTAGAAAAAGAAAAAGCTGCACTTGCTTCTCTACATTGACTGGAAAACAGGCACGATACAAATGTTAAAAGATAATAAGGCTTCTTTTTTGTCATAAAATTAGACATGTTGTTAAAATTAGCATGATATGCCCAACAGCACAGTCCACAAAAACTACCTATGGGTTAAATGATAACCTTTTCACAGCTTCCTCTCAAAATGAGAAGGCCTTCGGAATCCCAAAATAACACCTGACCACAATATTTGGTGAACATCTGGCTGAATGTCAGTGGTTTAAACTATTAAGTCATGGGTGGACCATAATGCCAATGGTGTAATACTGAGATTAGTTATTTATTTATTTATTTTTGGATTTTTACATTACACCCACTAGCTAGTTCTCCCCTATTGCACGACAGCTACCAACCGGGAAAGGTGAGGGCTAGCACGTGCTTCCTCAGAGACACAGACACCCACGATTGGTTAGTGTCACTCTGATCAACAGGGGAGAGAGTAATGCCATCCTTCCCACTCAGAGAACAGGGCCAATTATGCTCTCTTGGACTGCTGGCCACGGATGACTCTGGCATCGTCGGGATTCCGACACTCGATCTCCCGAGAGATATGTATAAATGTATAAAATATATACATTTGAAATATGTATTATATATATCTAAAATACATAACTTATTTGTACCAATTCTGTAATATATGTGAAATACACCAATATTTCTCATTCCTGTGAGGCCTGGGTGTTACAGCACTGTTTAGTAACACAGTAGACACATACATAAATATGTCCTTTTTGCCATGGGACTAGTTTGAAGAAATATGCATGACAAGGCCACAATGCAACTGAAGAAAAATGGTCTCTGTTAGTGTCCCAGTTCCGTCACTCTGTAACAGTGAGAACTGAGAACCTAGAAGAAAAATGAATGAGAAAATATTATATTGTCATTTATCTTCTGTTTTCCGATTGCCATTTTGTACATGTGGTAAGCTGTCCAGCTAAGCTATGGAGAGGCTGTTCTCTCTCAGGTGGTTTGAACAGGATCAGTCTGTCTGCGGCCCCACCTGGGCGTAGCTTGATGCAGGTGCACGCCTCCTCATTTGAATTCCCTTTTCCTCTGCACCTTAACGCTTGCACTTTAAAAATATAAATGGGAATCGGAAAACAGAAAATGGCAAATTTTCGGCAAATTTTCTTTAAACTTTATTTAAAGTTAAATAAAAAGGAAAAACTGACATCAATAGTGCCCTTTTCTCATTTCTTTTTCTTTTTGGCACAAAACTACTCCATTTTCTCCAGGCCTGAACGAGGACCATTAACATAAAATATTAAATCATATTTAACCACTGTACCACAGAATCTTAGAATTTCATAAGGTACTTGTCAGCTGACTGTGTGTGTGTGTGTGAGGGGTATGGTGTGTGTGGGAGAAAGAAACTGTATGTCAGTAAGTGACTGGGGAGTGTTCTGAATTCATATGGCAAATGTATGGCATTCATAGCATTATTCAAAATACCATGAACCATGGTTCATACAACACACATGAAAGAGAAGAAGAATGAAGAGAGAGAAGAGGTGGCTGGATAGGTTAGCATCGTTAGAAGAGGAGTACAGGAGTAATGACAATAAAAACAGATCAACCAGACAAATATAAAAAATAAACTTTGTGTGTGTGTGTGTGTGTGTGTGTGTGTGTGAGCCTAAAGAAATAGCTGATCATATAAATCATCCCAGTAACTTAATTAGGCCATTGATTCAAAATAATAAGGAGGACATAATGAGCAGGATAAATGAATCAGGCAGGCAGTAGTGACAGAGTGTAGAGATTGCTTCTTTTTTGCTACAGCTAGGGTAACTAATCTTATTTTAGAGTCAGGAGAGTAAGGGCCATGTGGTTCCAATCAAGCTTTAAGTGGACACACACACACACACACACACACAGTTAGCTTCAGAGTGGAGCAGGATCTCTCTGTTGACGGTACACATCGGGTTTGTCAGCAGAGGATGAGATTGAAAGGAACAGCGAATAGCAAGCAAAATTATTGAATTTGTCTGATTAGTCTTTTAATATGAACACATTAAATGTCAGTCCAGTGTCTGCTTGGCTTTATTTAGGGGTGTAGATTGAAGTGCATCTTATATTAACGTTTACTCATTTGGCAGATGCTTTTTATCCAAAGCGACTTACAATTGAGTTGAGCAGATGAAGCTTATGGGCTTGTCCTATCTTTTTTGTCCTTGTGCACGGAAGACCTCTTTGATGTAACATTACTATAGAAGATACATTTTCCTAGGGGATGTTTGTGAATGACACATTTGCTTAAAACCGGCATAAGGTCAATACCTGTGGCAATGTTAGACAGCCAGGTAGCTACTGCAAACTGTAGGCTGACCCTGGATTAAAAAAGAAAGCTTAATGCTGCAGCCAAGTTTAGTCCAAGTTTCTCGTCTAACATAGGCTATGTTCATACAGTCAGCGTTTAGAACTGACCACCACTTTTATTTTACTAATAAAAGTGATAACAGATAAAAGCTAACAGAAAGGAGTGGAACGGGCACTGTTTGTATGGACAGGTAAACAGAGTCAGTTCCTGTCTCATGAAAGCTTTGAATAAACTCTGTAACTATAGTGACAACCTCAGAGAAATATTTAAATGTCATCTTCACTGTTCCTGATTGGTTATTGTTTCCACAACCTTCTTGTATTCTGTATTTTTAATGATTTTATGTTTATTTTGCACTTTCATCGCCTATGTTTTATAATCTGGTGGGTGGCAGTGGTGGCTTAAACACAGACATGCTAACAGTGCTTCAGACTTTCTCTTACAAGTAAAGACATTAAGGTTGAAGCCAATCTGACTTACAACTGCAGATTTTTAGTTTAACAGAAGTTATGAAGCTGAAGTAATGTGCTCATGAAGTGACACCCACCTGCTGCTACACTTTGTTTACATTACTGTAACACTTCTTAATGCTGGTGTTCATCTGAACCAATGTTCTTATAATCACACATTATTTCTCACAATGTCTATGTATAACGCACACCCATTGTCATGTTTTCCAAGAACACATGCCAAACCTATTTTAAAGTGAATGGTATGACGTGTATATTGTTTGTGTGTTTGCTCTATTGATTGCTGATTGTAGACCTATGCAATGAAAATTGTATTCATATCTGCACTGGTTACAGTTTAGCAATCAAGCCTAGAAAATGAGCAAGCATCTGTATGTGTGTGTGTGTGTGTGTGTGTGTGTGTGTGTGTGTGTGTGTGCGTGTGTGTGCGTGTGTGTGTGCGTGTGTGTGGAGCATCTGTGAGAATGAGGTTGAAGTGCATCCACACACATTACTCACTCTATTCATACACAACCCTTTAAAAATTAATTCTAAGGTTAACTCTCTCAACATGTTCTCTCTCTCTCTCTCTCTCGCTCACACACACACACAATTTATTTTCAAGCCTTTCATATTTAATAATCTAGATATTCCCACCACATGTACCTCACTCCCCCAATATGTTCTGGGCTGCTAAATTAACCGATTGCACAGTTGCTCTTCTTTTATTTTATACTCTTGCCTTCATATATTAGCATAATGTGATAATACTGATCGAGTGTGTACCTCATTGATTATTATTCATCCAACCTGATCACATGCAAAGTTTGTAGGAATTCTATCGAGCGATTACGATTTCATACAAATGAAGTTATAATAAAAACTACAATCTCTAACTCCACCATTCACTTTAAGCTTAATCATTCCTAAGATTTGATTCATCTTAAATCTATCAGATGGAAGGTCAGGGAGTTTCTCTGGTTGTTGTTTCACTTGCCAGGTTAATAGAACATGCTGGAATATGCTGGGAAAATTATCAGAAGTCTTGTGAACATGGTGTATCAGACAAATCATAGACATGACCAACACTAATTGTTTTTTTTTTTGGCTATGAGTTTAACATAAGTTGATAAGTATATTACACTCTATTTTAATTTTAGTTTCAGTTTATTTTCTGTTTAGACACCACAGCAGAACTTACAGCTTGAGTTGCTCAGTGTACATGAGTACACTTTAGTACATGAGTTGATAGGGGCACAGCAAAAAGAGATGGCTCAGTGGACCAAGCTTCAGTCCTACCACTGAACTAGTTCATCATCATCTCTCTTGCCCTCTATTTTTCTATCCTGACGTATTTGGGCCGTGGTGTCCTCCAGCACCCACAGCAGATCTAGTTAAAAAACAAACACGTTCAGGCTTGACATTGAAACCCCCTAAAGTGTTAGGCGTCTATTTGATGTCAAATGAGACAGAGAGAGCAAGAGAGAGAGAGAGAGAGAGAGAGAGAGAGAGATTAGGTGCTTATGAAATACAGTCAGGCTTGAAGACTGTGCCCAGGGTGGCACCACACAACAATGTTGAAAGCGTTAGTTTTTCAGAAATTTCTGTACAAAAGTGTCTCTAACACAAAACACATATTTTGTAGGCAGTGCTGGGGCTCACCTACCTGTTTGATGAATGAGTTTGTGCCATTATACTTATTATGTCCTGATATTTAATCAGAGATTATAAGTATGGATCACAAGCATTATGATTTTCTTAACAACATTCTCTAGATTTGTTTTGGGACATTTTCTAATGTAAGCTAGCTAGCCTTGTTTGGGGATTTTTTTAAATGTCAGCTAGCTAGTTTTTTGGGGAATTTTCTCTAATGTTAGCTATCAACAGCCTTTATATCAAGCTCTTATATCAAGAGCGGCTTACAGAAGTGCTTGGTAAACATTCTCATCCTACTTGGAAAACTCATCGTTATTCTAGTGCATGTAGAACAGAGTCTAAAGATACCAACAAGCTCAAGCATGACCAGAAACAGGAGTTAGTGCTGATACATAAGTACACTGACACACAGATGCATATGCCTTATTGAAGAGAGGGGTCTTTAGTCTGTGTTTGAAGACAGTAAGGGGCTCAGCTGTTCAGACAGCCAGGGGAAGCTGATTCCACCACCTGGGTGCCAGAACAGAGTCTTTATGCCTTATTATTATGGATAAACATTTACAGCTAGCTAATATTCTTGTGGGATGTGATCTCATACTAATTGAAGATATTGTTTCGTGTTCTAAAAAATACAGAAAAACAGATTTTTCCCCAATCATAAAGGGACTAATAATTTCCTTTTTCACTCCTCATGAAACAGACTTGAAACAGAACAAACGCTAGTAACTATGAATGATTATAGTTTACAAGCTAACAAAGAAGGTAGCACAATGCATTTATTAGCAGTGAGACCTATTGTGACTGAGCTAATGCTGCAATCTGGTATTTAGACAATCTGGTATATGCTACTTAAGTGTTGCATATAGTTTACATTTAAAGTAATTGTTGTGATGTTTTAAACCATCTGAAAACAATAAAAAATGTAATTTTATCAATAAATCATGATATGGGCTTGTTTAGAATCTGGTAAATTAAGGATTCATATTTCATTCTTTACAAGAAGAATTCCCTAAAAACCATGGCAATATAGTGTATATTCAAATATCTGAAAACAGGGCTTAATGGGCAGACTTACACTATGCCTTTAGGATGTTTACATGCTTAACTACAAGAAATGGCCCACTTTAAAACCATGCACAATTTTGTAGAGCAGCATTTTGGGGATGGCAGATATTTGTCATACTTTAGTCAGTGCTTTCATTTGTTTGTTAATACACTATTGATACACTAATACACTATTTTACATTCAACTTCCAGGTATTTCAGATTAGCTCTTGAGGACGGATGCTTTAATTAAAGAGGAAGGCATACTTCAAACACTGTAGGTTACTGGCATTCACTATGTTCAGGTCAACCCTAGACCTCTCATCAAACTCTCTCTCACACACTCACACACACACACACACACACACACACACACATAAGAGAATGAGAGTGTTAATGAAAATTAGTTTTATTAAAATGGATTAGATTCCTGGTAGATTCCTAATTACTAATAGCAGGGATAAATGAGATGAGAGCTAAATAGAGGGAGGGACAGGTGTACATAAGAGTATAAATCTCAGATTTAAGGTAAGGTTAATTGGGTGCATGTGAATAGGGCCATAGAAAACTACAGTATATATGCAGTACAGAAATATTCAGCCATTAAATTCCTACTCATAAGTTTGTGGAAATTTCTGGTAATGGGAAAATTGATCTGACACTTTGAGTGTATTGCCATGGTGAACTTAATATTGTAAATGGTTCACACATTTGTAGACCTATTTAAGCTAACTCAAGGTCATTTAACTTTCATAATGTGATACCATGAACAGTATGTTTAAAGGGAAATGTTTATTTCATTGTGTATTACCTTTTTTGTATTTTTAAACTTCTCCCAAGACGTTTGGAATGACTCCCTGGTCATTAGAATAAAGCAACTTTCCAGTTTTAACAACCTACATCGGAATGGACTAGTCATTAACAAAGAGAAGGATTCTGATTGCCTAAAGATACACTTATGATCCTTCCTTAGGTCTGTGTGTGTGTGTGTGTGTGGTGATGGCCTGCAGATTCAGGGTTCCACTAGAGACATTATAAAGACATTTAAACCTGAGTTGAGTTGAAATGTCTCTACAGAATTAGCAATCATGCTATGCTATGACAGCGCATCCATCATTCTAACCCAATATACTGTCTCTCCATCTCATTACATTCTCACATTATTTTGTGCCTTTGTTCCCTTATACTACAGCACCCAGACACCTTGACCCTTTTTCTGGTGATGCAGCACCAGATTTATTGTCTGCTAGTTGTTTGAACCACTCCCACCAGCACGTTTTCTTCCACATGTAAATGTAATTACTGTTGCCTGGATATGGCAAAAACCAGTAGCATGTCGCTGCTCATTTTCAATGATTATAACAGGGAAGCGGTCATTATGAGAACGTAACCACATTTATGACATTTATTACAGCTCCTGCTGCAGTTCAACGCTAGCAGCTAAATCACCACAAGCTGTTGGAGCTGCTCGCACATTATGTTTCTTCACATCCACGGGACACATAAATACCCATAATTAAATACCTCACATTGAATTACCGCAACCCCATGCTAATATTTCTTAACACAAGGAATAATGGCAAAGAGCTTGGTTCCAAATTTAGGCTAGCTAATAATCTTTTCAGAATTATGATTATAATAATGAATCAGAATGTGTGAGTTCTTCTTTTTTAAATTGATTTATCTCCACAGGCACTTGTGCCAAGACATGCTTCATTTTCTCTCTCCAGAGCAGATATTGTTAGAGCCAGATTAACATACACACACACGGCCACTTATACAAAGTGCATAAATGTGTGCGTACACAGAACGTGGACGGCTGTACCTCATGGTTTCCCTAAGAGAGTAAACAAGGAGAGAAAGAAAGAAAAACAATTGTCTCAAAACAATGTAGACTGTGAGCCAGTCAACCTAGATTCAAATGTCTGGAAAGACAGATAGTTGGCAGATAGTGATGCTATGGGGGAATTGGATTCAGAGAAAGGAAGATGGATGGGTACAATGTAAGCCTTTGTGCCTCTCCACTGACCAGTGCTTTCCCGATCTGCAGACCAGAGCCATTTTAATCAAAACCCTTCTACCTGCCCAGCAAGGAATAGCTCGAATTTAAGGCTGTAAAAACTTTATTATTGCGCATTTGTGATTAAGAGGGCTACAATGGTCTTACATTATAGCAGGGCAGGCTGTCCTTAAGGTACTGGACTATGGCCTCTAAATGGCAAGTTTTATAATCCTTCTTTATAATCCCCCTTAATCCCTCTCTCACACACACACACACACACACACACATGTCCAGCCCGGTTATTACAGACTCAGAAGATATGCACACCACTTTTTAAGATGTTATGTTATTATTGGGCTATTATTATTATGCGCTATGCTATGGCCAAGCATATGCCCAACCTCTTTCTATGTCGTGTTACCACACTGTGTTAACACACAGGCATACTGTTCCACCATTTGTTACATATCACCATGCTTCCCTCTATGAATTTTCCATTGACTTGATATTGCTGAGAAAAATAAATAAAAATATTAAAGGATATAACTCCTTTGCCAATTATCCTGCATTAATGCTGCTATGGTGAGTGTCCCTCTATCCATTTGGCTGCCTTATTGAGTTAAAGGGTCTGCTGTCTTCTTTTTGCCCTCAAGCCATTCCTCCAATATTGATTTGTGGGGCAATAAACAGAAGGAAAGAGAGCCACCATCTAGCAATCTGCCTGATTAAACACTGGCAGCAATCAGGATTTTTAATGCCAAACCCCCCCAAACAAACACATTTATAATTAACAAAACACTGAAACATTACATCAGAAAATCAGATCCAAGATCCAAGATGGTAGCGCGGTAGCACGCAGCGGCCACTACGGGTCCAGAATATATGGTGCTTTTGTTACTATCATCTGTATCCTGCCTCAATGACTACCGGCCCGTTGCACTCACACCAATCATCATGAAGTGCTTCGAGCGGCTAG
>JAOUQW010000015.1:10198925-10211726 GCA_028565825.1 Olivaichthys viedmensis
GTAGAAACGACATCTCATTTCAATGTATACGAGGTATATGGAGAAATGACAATAAAAACCTACTTGAACTTGAACTTTGAAAATCAGCAGTGGTTTTTTTGTAGCAGGTTTGTTTCCTAGCTATCACAATTTATTTCAGTGGGTTTGTATATGATAGTATTTGAATGACCACCAATAGCTACTATAAATACATTTAACCCAGATAATTCTCAAAGCCTTAGCATGCACAACACAACTACAATAACTAACAACATAAGTTTTTATTCACTTTAGACGTGAAGTGATAGCGAGAGCCAGCAGTGGATTACGATGTTGAGGTGTAATGTGAATGAGTGATGGTTAACTGATTTAGGCTTCTGCTCCACTCTGAGGATTACAGACAAGAGCACCTTTTGCCTTTTGAATAGTGCATGAAAGGAATTAGTGTATTAATCCTGTCCCTCCCCAGGCTCTCTACTGGCCTAGTTTCCTCAGAGAGAGAGAGAGAGAGAGAGAGAGAGAGAGAGAGATTCCTCTCTTTTTGAGGCAGAAATTATAGTTTTCCCAGAAACCATTAGAAAACATGACAGACAGACAGGATCTAAGAGGTGGGTAAATCACATTTAGATGCATACATGTGGATTAGATACCACAAAATCCTATGAAAACATAAACACAACATGGTAGCTTATAGTACATTGAAATATTCAAATGGATTATAGTGAGGGAACAGGGGTTTGTTGATTAGATTAAATGAAACCAGGGTCTTTTTTGGCCAGGGATGCCTTTGTAAGGCCAAAAGAAAGAGCTTTGTCAGTAGACAGCCTCTTTGGATTTCCATTTAATATACTTTCAAAACATGTATTCCTTAAGAGCACAGCTGCAGGAAAATGCCTTTTAAAACAATGGAGTGAGTTTTTTGCACGGACTGTGGCACGTTGGCATCTGACTTCTACTGTATCCCCATTAGAAGTGACCATCAGTGCTCATATTCTGTCTTTCCAAGAACCTCTTGCCAAGCTTTTCCAGCTATTCTATTTGTCTCAAAACGAACCTCTTCCATCCTGCCTCTCCAGAGACTAGTGAGGTGAGGCCAGGCGGGGGAGCTTTCTCAGCTGAAAGTTCCCAATCTTCACTGCGAGCTCTCTGCTTTAGCATGCTAAAGGAAGCTATGAAACCATAAAGTCTAAAACACTTTTACAAGAACTTCTTAGTGAATAGCAGCCCATACACATGAAGGGGATCATACTGGAATACACTTTAACTGAACAACATAGTTGGCTAGAAAATAATTATGAATTATATATATTATATATATTATATATATGGAATTTTCCAGCCAGGAAAATTTCATCCGGTTATCCAAATTGCTTTCTTGTTCTGTTCAAGCTTTCTGTAAATTACCATCAACTGTCAGAGCCTCATCCCAGAACTTTGATGTTAACTCTGGCCTGTGTGCTTCTCCTATGGGCACCTTCCAAAACAGAGTCTGAGTACGAGTGGGACCGAGTCTACGGCAGCCTAATTTCTGTTCGCATTTAACGAAATACTGTAGACGTCACCTGCGAGTTAGCATTTGTATGAGAGTCTTTTAACAGGGACGCAGAGCCAATATAGAGCCGAAAACAGAAGGGATGTTTTACAGTAATTAGCAATCAGACTAGCAAATGTAACAATCACAGCAGTCATTATCCCATCAATATTCAACTATAAATTGCTTTCTCCACTGTGCCTGTTATTTCACAGTCAGGCACACAGTGCTAGAAACGAGTAACAGTGATCAGTTGTTGTGCCACCTAATACATCTGAATGTTAACTTCTCTCTTTTCTTGGCTTTATTCCACCCATTTCTGTGTACCACCTCCTTGGGTCCTAGCTGCATTTTAACTGCCTGACTGCTTCTGAATGTGTAAGCTTCACTTCACACCTCCAAATGTTTTAGCTCCATCTTTGGACCACAACAGCTACAAACTTTCATTAGACTGTCCCCACTTGCTCTTAGGGAATACTATGCATTGAATATTAATAGAAACAAAATGGATTGTAGCTTGATTATGAGAGCAAAACCCATTTTCAACACTGATGATTACCATTATTAGTATTACTTCAGGGTCAATCGCTACTTATATAGGAGGGACCTGCTCCCCCTTGCTTCTGTGTTTTACAGAGAGTGCACTTAGCCAGTCAACTTACCATTAGACATTAACATTTTTGGGACCCTTGAAAATGTAATGCACTGGGCCCCTTGACTCACCCTATTTGCCTTATCACAACCTGTCACAACTTTAAAACCTACCACAATTTAAATTTCGTTACAGCTCCAAAATACACACTCTTACATTCACCACACAGCCGTTTCTTGCACACAGCAATTTATGAATATGAATATAAGCAGTCTGATTGCGAGTTGGCTTAATCAATTTGAAATTGTTAAAAAAAAAGGTCTACGAAACTAAACTCCATGCCTACAATGAAACTGGCCATATGTGTGATGTTTGTTGATTTTTAATAGCATTGCATCTTGGCGGTCAAAACAAAACTCTATAATAAATTGTTTGACTGGTATAGGATAGACACATCATTTAAAGCCCAATAAAATCTCCACATTTATCTAGCTATAGACCATGACAGTAAGTTCTGGAAAAATTTAGATAATTGATTTTTAATTTGTTGTTTACCCAGGCCGAAATAGAGAAGTGCAAAAGCACCCGCTGCATAACACAGTGAATGCTGGGCCACTTTCACTTTTGCTTTCAGTTTCAACATTTCGGTGATCTAGAGAACATGACATCTTAGCAGTGCTATTCCACCCATACTATTACCCAATTATTATCCACACTATTGATTCATTTTGAATATAAACATTTGACATTTGATAACCTAAACTTAAAAGAAACTGAGATCATGGCTAGCTAGCAGGATTGGTCTAAGAAAGCTCCAGCTGTCCCTGCATCTTAACACAATAACAGAGAGCAAGTTGTAGACTACTGTTATTAATTGTAAGAGGAAAAAATATCATGAAAAGGTCATGGGGTTTTGTTCTGACAGCCCCGTCATCTTCCATTTGACAACTGCAGGTACTACAGCATTCCTATTAACTTCCTTCCTATTAACAGCTTAACTATGTCTTGACAACACTGGACATAACTCACCTTTACTGCTAAAAAACATAGTGCTTTTCCTGTATTTGTTGTCCGTCTCTGATTTTCTTTCTTTCTTTTATGAAATCCAGACTTGTCTTTGCTTGACACCATTATTGCAGATGCAAGGACGCAATTGTATTAGGCTGCCTACCCTGACTGGGCTAAACCACTGAACGTTTGGAGGGTTGACAGAACGCAAGATGTTTTGCTGTTGGTGCTGTATCTCTTTATGCAAAGCAATACAAAACATGTAAAACTCCTCACAGACAGTACCCGGAGCTCAGGATCAAACCCCTGACCCTGGAGCTGTGAGGTAACAACACTGCCTGCTGTGCCCCCATGCCACCCTGAGAATCGTATGCAACAAAATAAATGGTGCAATCCTTGTGGGGCCCTGTCTGTTTCGTGGCCCTTGGAATTGTCCTAACAAAAAAATAAAAATACACTTGGAATAAAAATTACATTTACCAGGCTACCAATATTCAAATGTTACCTAGGTCCTTTCCAGCATCATTGGCCAACTGAAAATGCAGCCAAAAGTGATCAGTCTTTGCACATGTCTCACATTTAGCTTTTCTAAAGCAATTTGATATAGATGGAAAACTGAGAACTGGGAACAAATTACCACTGATTGCAGGCTACAGAAGATGGAACAGAATGGTTGCCAGGGCAAAGCCCATACTTTTACAGATAACAGTTTCCTATCCGATTAGACATCTCACCCCCTCACCCCCCAGGGGTGCAGTTGGATAGAAGGTACAAAACCAAAAACATCTGAATCTGCATCAGATTCTTTATACCTTTTTAACTGCAGGCTGTATGGAAAATAAAGTTTAATGTGATACGCATGCTTAAATCCCAGCATGACACATCAAAGAAATAAATTCGTATGACACATAACTGCAGGTGTAATATCCCTAAACTACTGAATAAAACTGAATAAAGCAAGTACATATCTCATTATGAGCCAGTTACATTATGTGAAAGTTCCTAAGCGTGAGTAAGATAAAGAAAACCTTTTAGTGTTAGACAAGTTCATTCTTTGATGCTTTACAGAGCCCATAACAGGGCAAGATTAAGTATGTTGGTAAAGTTAAAGTTTTAACTAAGCTCCATTGACCAAATTGTCTCCAGAAGAAATGGCTGGCCACTCCTGGTGTATAATTCTGAAACTCCAGCAGCAGATAATAATAAGTTGCCATACTTAGCAAAGCAAACAGAGCATCCATGTCCCATACAACATGATTACCATAGCCACCACAGGGTTAGCTGAGCATCGTCTGGACATCTGTCTCCATTATGGCTTTTAATGGCTTTTCAGTGGGCTTAATTACTGAGCTCTGGAGAGGACTGACCACATGGCTGGAGGGAGCCTGCATCCAAGTTTAGTTTAGGATTTGCAGGGGGACTGCTGAATCACTCTGGTAATCAGGAAGGGGTCAGCTACAGAGTTATTGCACACAGGGGATATCAGTGTCAGGTACGGAGTTCAATCACACAGCTAATGAGGTTATTGCTGTCAATATATATTATCAGTTAAATCCAGAGCAGGGTTGTGAGGAAAATTAGGATGAAATCCATAACTAGATTCAGGACTGTAAGGAAGAGAGCAACAGACAGCCTAGTTAAATACAGACAAACCTGAATAAATAAGTGCATCCCAAAGGTCACAAGGGGTTACTGAGAAAATGATGTAACTCATATGCTGTGGTCTTCAGATCTCAACCCAATTGAACACCTAATTGATTTTGGACTGACGTGTTAGACTGCACTCTCCACCACCATCATCAAAACACCAATTGAGGGAATATCTTTTGAAAAAATTTTTTTTTTCCTTTTAATTTGTCACCCGTCTCTATATACAACTAATCCGAAAGGATCAAAATGTTCTACTAAATATTTCTTTCCCTTCCTCATTTGACCTTTATCATCAGTGACACTTCAACATACACAGGGATCAACATGAGAAAGGCGTAGAGCGCATAGCTTTCAAGCCAAAATAAATTATGCATGGAGTAGGGGATTTGCAGAGGCATGAATCCATCCACAGTATCACTGTGTGTCTGAAGGTGTGTGTGTGTGTGTGTGTGAGGTTATGGTACTTAGTACAGCTACATAAGTGGTATAAATATTATGGATTATGGGTTTGAGTGTGGGTTTCTATCTCACACAGCCTTCGTCTCAGTGTCAGGACAGGTCCATTAATATGATAAAGTACCACGCTGACTGCCACATTGATAACCACAGCCCTGGTTGGCAGATCGAAGGCTTGATGGGTGTTCTTATCCAAGAAAACACACACAGACACACACAGACACACACACACACACACACACAAAGCTAGGGAAATTCTATTTGTAAATATATATATAATGAAATTTACATAACTCCAATCAGTAACTCTAATAAAACCCCTGACAGTGTTATAAAAGACTTTTGATCGTATTGTGATACGATTTAAGTTAAGTGGTCTAGAAAGAGAGGCCACACAGCACAGACAAATCTACAATACATTCACACCCCCTTCTGTCTTATATAATAAATTTTATCTGTGAAATGATCCTGGGCAACACAGGTCACACAAAACATACCAGTAAAGGCCAGCATAAAACCTCAGCTAAGACACACTGTGATGCCTACAGACAGCTCACACCATGTCAAGTGAACCTGTGACAAAACAAAATGGCATGCTTTCTGTTTTAAAATGCCAAGTGTTCAATGATTTGATTTCGGTTGGCACCTTCATTTAGCCTTGAATTTGAGTCAGACCTCGAGTGTTCTGTGGAAACTTACTGAAAAGGAAAGTTATTGATTAACTGGCTGCTATTCAACAGCATTTTTGTAACATACGACTCGGAAGTCACAGGTAGGATCCAAGTGCTGATGTTTATTGAACAAAGGGAGCGATCAGGATCGTAGTTGTAAAACATGCAATATAATCCAAAACCAGTATATCAGTCCACGAGGCAAACAAATCCAAGGGATGAGACAAAAGATGGTAGCCAGAAAACAAACACAAATCAAAAGCAGGCATCATAAACAGGAATGCAGATCAGAATGAAACGGCAAGACTTCGCAATGAATGATGAGAAAACCGGGGTTTATAAACACTGAGGTGATGCGGAAGTAATGAGTGTCAGGTGAGTCCAATGAGTTGCGATGGGGACCTCTGGTGTCGTGGAGCGTACGTGTCTAGGGTGACAGTGTCGGGACTGATTGTGACAGAACCCCCCCTCTAGGGTTGGCACCTGATGACCTCGTCCTCCGACGGCGAGGCTGGCCCCTAGGTCCTGGGGCGGGACTATTGGGATGCTCCCTATGGAAGTCCTGCAGGAGCGTAGGGTCGAGGATGTCTGCAGCCGAGACCCATGATTGCTCTTCTGGACCATCCCGCTGCAGGTCAGCGTTCAAACCTCTTTGATACATTGTAAGCAAAGCCGGCTCTCTCCAGCCGCTCCCGTTGATGTTCGGAACTCGATGCGGAAGTAGTGAGTGTCAGGTGAGTCCAATGAGTTCAGTATTCGGGCGATGGGGACCTCGGAAGTGTCCGGGGTGACAGTGTCAGGACTGACTGTGACAATTTTAGGTCAATAACTCAAAAAGAGAAATGAACCATGAAAGCTGATGGAAATGAAAATATTGGGTTTTTGGTTTCTTGAGTGATGTAGCTTTCTTTTTTAAAACCAAAATGTTGGGAAACTAAGAAGAAATTCTGATTAACTCCCCTTAAACTCCTAGGACCTGTAGGTGGGTCCTCATTCTCGTAACTACATACCTTTCCTATTAGTTTCACTGTAGTTACTGAATAATTTATAGTGGTTACTAAATAATATGCTTTAGGATGAATAACTGAATAATAAGCTAAGATTTTAAAGGGTTATTGGATGCTGCAAAATAAAATGCTATGAATAAAGATGCTGCAAATAAAATGCTAAGAATAATCACATACATTGATACACATACATTCAATACATTGATTTTCTTTTCTCCCTAAAACCAAATCCAAATATTCTAAATTTAGTATCACTTATTTCAAAACAATGGGATTTACTTTTTACATGAAAGAGTTTTTGTTTTCTTCCAAAGTAACATTTGGGGAAAAAAGAAACCTTTAACTTAAAAGAACTGTGTGCAGTTTTAACCGTTTAAACTCCCAAGACGTCACTCTCGTAAGTACATACATTTCTGATTAGTTTCACTGTACTTACTGAATAATATGCTTTAAGATGAATAACTGAATAATAAATAAGTGAGTAATAAGGGATTAATCCACTCACCTCTGGCAACCATTACCTTACTGCACTTTAACTGAAGCCATTTCAATACATTCCAAATAAAGACATCAACACCTCTTTCTATGGACTTTATATTTATTTAGAACCCGCTCATATAAGCTACTCAACATGTTTTCAATCAAAGTTGACGTTGCTTGCTGAGTCACCGTTGAGTTGAGGTAAAGGTTATCCTGTGGTGCTCTAGCAGCTCTGATTGACAGTTCACTTAGAGCCGCCAGTACGGGAGCGTGTGTAATGCAGTGCAGTGCACTGGAGTGCTCACGCGCTCTCTGGGAGCCCGTTTGACGTGATGTGATTTGGCCAGACTGACTCTCTCTGACACCAAGAGGGAAAGGTCAGTAGGGAGAAAGAAATGAAAAGAGTACAGCAGAGAGAGACACAAACTGCTCCTGGGCCGACTGCATAACGCAAACTCACGCATACTCACACAAGCTCACAGATGAAGTTACAATACGGAAATGCGCAATCACTCTGCAAAAGAACTGAAGCATTTGCCAACCTATACTACCGCTGTGATTATTTATGTGTGTGTATGTGTCTCTCAGTGAATGAGTATGTGTGAGTTCATATTTTGAGATTTGTGGGCGTAATAGTCTCTAGAACTCCTGTCACTCACAAGGGAGAGTAATGTTCATCACATCACACCACACACACACACACGCACACACAATCCTTTTTTTTTTTTTGCCAATGTACATTTGCAAACTAAGCCCAATAAAAGCATGAAAGATTAATGCTAACATATTTTAACACAGAGCATTTCATTAGTGAGTTCCAGGATAGAAACACTCACAATGCACAATGCACATCATTTATGACACTATGTCCTTAAGTAACACAAGTAATGCCATAAACACTTTCCACAAGCACACAACTACTTCATAGCATCAGGGTAAAATTTAATTGAACCTGTCCCACTTTCTTATGGAATTAGCAGCGCAGGCGCATAACTGGACATGCATCTAATGTGATTTTGTTTAAATGAGAAACCCAAAGCTTGCTCTCATCCCTGTTGTTCTCTAATCTGTTGGCATGTTCTCAGTAAACGATTTCCCACCTGATGTTAAAAGGTAATTAGAAGCGATGAGATTTGACTGCAATTAGTGCTAATCAATACACACCCCTTGATTACTGAACACAAGCTGCTTTAACTACACACACCAGAAAAATCAAAGCTACACAATCGACCTATTCCAGTTCTAATTATGATCCCTAACACTACTAACACGTAGTGTTAACTGATATGGTGTGCAAAGAAGAGTAGTTAATAAAAAAAATAAAAAAATTATCAAAGACATTTTTATATTTATATATAAATAGGTAGTTGAGCGAGCCTTTAACTGGCTTTATGTACAACATGTCATCCTACACTGGTTGTCACAACCTCCTGTTATCTCCTTTTACGAATATGGATTTGCCTGCTTTACGTTTGTCTGCCTGCTCTCTGACCACCACGACTCTGATTTATGGATTTTTCCCATCAATAAACACACCGATCTTACGTACTTGTGTCCTGCCTCTTCTCCTGCGCTCCGCATGTTACACTGGTAAAGTAAACTAATGTTTTATTATGGTTTTCTCCTGTTGCTCATACAGTGTGGTCAATTGCACACACAGTGATTTATTTGTTCTCTGGATTATTGACCTCCTAAAACAATAAGCCAGTTCTGCAGAACTGAACATGCTTTGTGCTTGCTTTGACTCAGTTTGTGATTTAAATTCACTCCTGTTGCAAAACAATATTAAAAGTATATGCACAATAGTTATTTTAAGAATACTTACAGTGGTTTGCATCTGCATTACAGTTAATAATTCCTATGGCTAAACAGCAGGGGAAAAACCTAACATGGCTGATCCAACATCATCACAAGCCTGTTATAGTGTCTGGAGTTGACCAACATGCTCATAAGGGGTAATGTACCCTCCATCGCAATGCTGAGAAAATTTGAATTGAGGAATGTGACTATGGCGGAAAGAGGATGAGTTGGAGCTTTTTTGCTCATGCGTCCAACTCAAGGCAAATTGTCAACTGTTCCAGACTTTTAAAACTTTTTTTGCTATGGCTCTGATTTTTATATGGCTCTGATGGCTCAGACTTGATTGTATTTTTAATGGTTTATGTATTTTAACACCCATTACCTGACGTTTTAACAATCATCTGTCTCTTTTGTGTTGAAAGCTCTTTGGTGTTTTTCCCATGGTAATGGATAAACAATAAGCTAGTTCTGGGATTTTTCAAAGGGGTTTCAAAGGGATTTTCATGTGTGCAACCTCATATGTATACCTCAGGGAAACAGGACATGGCCAAAGGTAACAACAGTTTTTTCAAGGATGACAATTTGTGAAACTATCATTGTTTAAAAAAAGTTCTTATGAGAATGACTTTGTTAGAAGAAGGGTAAGTAGTTTCTCCAATTAACTTGAGTGGATAATTTGAATCATTTTGTGTAATGTTTATTTCATATAATTTTTGAGGGTGCCAATAAGAGTTGACTATAAATTGTGGAGTCTTTAAAAAATAGCATTAAAAGACTTTATCGCTATTAATTTGCTGAAATAATAGTACTTAGAGTATATAATATATTTTTGTACTCTGTATTTACTCATACCATTTGCCTTTAATAGTATCGGCAGTGCTAATGATTCCATATACTCTCCTGCCCACATAAAAAGTGTCACGAACTTGTGTCACGGGCCCAGGGCCCCTGTCTGGTTCCCGTTTTCCCTCCAGACGCGTGTTAAGGGGGGGGTTCTGTCATGAACTCCTCGTTATAGACTCACTCTCTCTGTGCACGCTGCGGTTCCCAGCGCGACACGCACTTCCGTGTTGTTTATGTGTTTCATTCATTCGTTTCACCATGTGCTTTGTGTTTACGTTTTCTCTGTTTTCATTCTGGTCACGCCCCCTCGTCTCGTCACTGATTGTTTCCTGATTGTACCCCTGAATCTTGTTATCCCTTAATTAATTTGTATATTTAACCCTCCTGTTTCTTTGTCCCGGTGCGTAGTATTGTTGTGTGTTCTCACCGTCTTTATTTATAGCGTTTATTCTAGTTTCCAAGTCTCTGTGTTTCTGTTTCTGTTTTCCTGTTCCCTGTTAGTTTGTTTTCCGTGCCCCAGTGTTATCGTTGACTTCCTGGTTTTGAACCCTTACCTGTTTTCCGTTTATGCATATGGATTTGCCTACGCTACGCCTGTCTGCCTGTACATTGATCTACGCTTTGGACTATGATTACAATTCATGGATTAACCCTTCTAATAAACCCACTGAGATTACGCACTTGCATCCTGCCTCTTTACCTGCGCACAGCGCGTTACAAAAAGTGAGCTCCTTGAAAGATGGCAAAATTCTTTGACACTGTAAAACACAGATAGTACATCTGGACAAAAGCTTTGATTATGGACCAAAATGCACTGCACATTAACTTTAATCTATACAGGTTCGAGTGGGACTTGACAGATGTGTCTTGACAGATAGCAAAGTTCATTAATTGTGGCCATGTTGGGAGCAACATTATTATAACCAGTAGCAAGTGGCACAACAATCGCTGTAGATTAAAGCAGCAGTGGAACAAAACAATGACAGGATCTGACTCATAGAAGAGCTGTTTGCTGATCTTCTAAAGATAGATCTGCATCTGTGCAGAAGTTAGAGCAATTTAGCCCATTCAGTCAGACCAGTCCAAACACTACAAAGGGTGCAGTGGGGTTTCTTTTATGGCATTTAAGGCATGTTCATTGAAGACATAGGAATACTGTAAATCATTTAACAGGTATGAATCACTTTTTGTTTCTTTTTGAGAGAACAACATAGTGGTTTGAAAGAAGCCAGTCGTGGCATGAAAGAAAGAAAAATCAGGGGAATAGAGGGCCAGAGAGACTAGAGAGATACAAAGAAAGAGGAGCTGTATGAATGTATGAATGGACAGGGGCAGAGCTGTCAGGTTGATTTTTTCCTCTATGTCTGAAACGTCATCAGACACAGTGAGGTCTATTTTCCTACTCAGTGCCCCCAAAAATACATGAACACAAAAAATGGAGAGGACAGGAGAAAAATAAACGAGTGATAATAAGCACTCTAGTTTCCTGGGAGAAACTGATATTATGACAAGATAGTAATAAAATTTGAAGGTGTCACAGCTTTCTCTAACAATCTACAGCACTTAGATAAATTACTGTAAAAACCCCCCACAAAGCTGCAACACCTTGTGACATTTCAATAGGCTGCTTCACTTACCATGTGAAAAGGGCTTTTGTCCAGGCGTCATGTAATAATTACTGTCCTCTTTCTT
The DNA here is from genome assembly GCA_028565825.1 of Olivaichthys viedmensis. Classification (NCBI taxonomy): domain Eukaryota; kingdom Metazoa; phylum Chordata; class Actinopteri; order Siluriformes; family Diplomystidae; genus Olivaichthys; species Olivaichthys viedmensis. The sequence goes on from JAOUQW010000015.1 coordinate 10,210,635, forward strand.
CATCACGCAAAGTCACACATAGTAGCACTTCCAGGAAGGTGAAGCATGGAACACAGGATGTAGTCCTGGTTACCACAATGTGTCTTGGGTTATTGGGTCACTGTCAGCAGCTATACATAAACAAAATACACATGGAAAAACATATTTTGGAGACCTCTTTTGTAGTTTGTTAAGATGTCTAGTTTTCTCATACCAGACTGAAATGTACAGAGAGAGAGAGACAGACAGGGAGTGAGACATACACAGCGGTGAAAGTGTAGTGGATGAAACTGTGTAAGAATTAAATGGAAATGAATTAGAGACTTGACTATAAAAGTGGTTGTAAGAACAGAGCACAAGAACACCAAGGACCTGCCAATCATCTGTAAGCACTTTGTCAGGTACAAGTTTCCTAGACACACACTCTGTCTAGCACACAAGCAAGACGTTCATAGTATCCAGTACAAGCTATATTGAAAATACATCAAATGTGGATCAAATGCAGATTAATACAAAAAGAGCACAAGCACTAAATCATAAAATTTCAGTTTCTCGTTAAATTAAATGTACATGCTAAAGTACCATTATGCTAAATTAATATCAGCTAAATGAGCTTACCTTTTTGTGCTAGACTGACTATATATTTGCTATTTACAAAATATTTATTGTTATAATAGCTGTTTTCTATTTTACTAAAATAGGACTTTTGATAGAATATTGCCTCCTTTTGAATACCATACTTTTTTCTATATCGAATAATAAATTGCTTGATGTGGTGGCCCACCTTAACACTTGGCTGTTATTTACAATGCTTCAAAACTGGACCCACCTTATGTGTATGAGAGGAGAGGATGAAAATGTAATTTTGTGCAAATGAGCATTAAAACATGAAGCTGTGAAATGCATCAAGACTAAAACCTGGCCTAGAACATAGAATATGGCTCAAGTCAAAGGGGACAAACAAAGAAAAATCACCTTTAGGACAAAGGGAGTAGAATTCTGATTGGGGCGTATAGTACTACTGCATCTAAGTGCATGTGTGTGTGTGTGTGTGTGTGTGTGTGTGTGTGTGTGTGTGAGAGAGAGAGAGAGAGAGAGAGAGAGAGAGAGAGA
>JAOUQW010000015.1:10302421-10318846 GCA_028565825.1 Olivaichthys viedmensis
AGTTAATTGTACACACCGTGTATATCTATTGTACATGGAAATCATTCTGATAACTATTAACTTGCTTTTTTTCGTCACAATGCAGATTCAAGGGAATAATCATATGGGAAAATCAACTGAAGTTTGAAGTTATTATGGACCATGTGGAACCATAGAATCAACCTGTAAACTTGTGTGTAAAAAAAAAAGTGTATGTTGCTGCTTCTCAACGTTACAGGAGGATGTTGGGATACTCTCAGTGACCACAGAAAGCCCTATCTTGGAGAGTGTGACTGCTTCAAATAGATGGTGTATACCTGTGCAACATAATATTTATTACTTTTGAAAGAACTTTTTTGATGAAGAAACGTTTTTATGCTCTATTTGTTAGCCAAAAAAATTGTTAGCTAAGCCTAGGTTACAGCTCCATTGTGGTTAGTGTGTGTGCGTGTGTTTGTTTGTTTGAGCATGTGTGTGCCTGCAAGTGAGTATTATGTTTCTTATCTGTGATTAGATTCCCATAAAATCTGTAGAAGGTGATGATTTCCTGCTGTCTGGTTTTATGATGCTCTGGTGACAAATCAGTGATGAGAAATGGAAAAATATGTAGAGTTGCAAAAAGGAGAGAACGTTGGCAGCACATCAGTCTGATAACTTGCGTTCATTTCCATAGTTGGTGTAAAAGTATTGATCATTTTCAGAAGATGCAATTGGCACAGGTGCTGTATAATTTAATTAATTAATATATAATTAATATTAAATGTCATCACTTGCCATCTCCATAAAAAAGTGAAAAAATATGTGATTGCAATAGACAAAGGGACACACTTTCTTCACTGGAACTATCAGAAAGACAAACTTGTTTCCATTCCTTACGTGATTCCAGCAGGCAAAGGGACACACACACACACTTTACGGAAAATGTCAAAAAGAGTTTTTCAAGCAAAGTTTTACTCCAGGAGAGCTTAGCAACCAATCCCAAGTATGATATTCCATTGACTATCATAACGCAGTGGTAGAGTGTAATAGTGGCTGTGATCTCATAAATTCAACTTATGATCTGCATGGAATTTGTTTCCTGGAGTTTGGTGGAACAGAGCCTCCTACCTTTCATTAAAATGTATTTTACTTTTGCTGTGTTGACAGTTGGTATTACTGTTTTGTTTTCCCGATGCTTTTTAAATATACATAATTACTAATTTAAATATATCCTGTTTTGCACAATATTGTAAATGTAATCCACTAGCAATATTTTCTAATTTAAAAAAAAGAAAAAGATTTTTACAAATAATTCACTAATTAAAATGTACTAATTAAAAAGATAACCAATGCTAAAGTCACTGATTGAATACTTTTTTCCCAAAACAATAATAACTGTGTATCCTCTTTCATTAGCAGCCTGGTACTCGCTCAAAAATGTTGTTCCCAGTCCACCAAGTCTGCTAATCGAGTCAGACTCCTCTGTTTAGGGGAAGAACTGCATTAAACTACTACACAAATTTGACTACTAGTATTAAAAAAAAAGTAGGAAAAAGCTACACATCCACTGCACAAACACCACAGTGTTTTGAGACGGCATGCTATTTAGCACTGCTCAAGTTGGTTATGAGAAAGAAAGTGACAGATGCAATTTGACTTTTCTCTCTTTGTTTATTACTAATTGTGTTGTGTGATACATTCTTGTACTCTCCAGTTTAGTATGGAATACTTTTTTTCCTTTAGTAATCCATGATACCTACACTACTTTACCATATTCTTAGGGCCTACACATTCAATAAACTTCATCACTAATATAAACTGTTTAAATCTGTCAGGCACCCATTACTGTTATCACAAAATGCCATATATGGTCCTATTCTTGTCATTTAATTTCATATTAGCACTTATATTAGAATATTTGTTAACTGTTTGCATTATTTTGTCCACCTTCTGTATGGTACACTCTTAGAAAAGTTAAGTTAAATATTAGGTGGCTCTGTCCAAAATGTATGGGGCGTGCATTTCTGAATCACTCACACCCTTTTCACCCCCTCCCACAATACACACACACGCACACACCAGTTCGTAGGCATTTCAGTGACGTCGTGGTGGACACTGCAAATAAAGTGCCGCTCCACACACGGAGCAACGGAACAGCGCACAGCTGAAGCATTGAGAGAGAAGCCCACTGAAGAGTCCATTCCCACTGTGAACATGGGTGAGTTTACTTAAGAATTTATTACAGACTATGACACAAGATGTGTGTAAGAAATTAAAGCGTTTAGAATTAACAAAAGTTTATATTAAGCTTAAATTATTTTTATTCTTAATTTTACATTAAACATAAACTTGATTTCCCTGCTTAAAGACACCCATTAAAATAATCATAGGCTGTTTTTAAGCAGGGAAATCACCAAGTTGTACTCAGACCCAACATGACTGAAGTTGTTTTAGGCTCTGCTACAATAACATTTCAAAAATGCATTGCTAGCGGCAGAACTATGAGGTGCTGATAGTTCCCAGGAGGCCGTGTTGCTTTTAATAGGAAAGTAAAAAAAAAATTTTAAAAATGCGTTGAGCAGAGCGCACCATGTCTTATCTGCGTATGCTGTGCATGAACGCTACAGTCTACTTGCCAATCTTGAGCCCTAAAAAATATGAGGATTTTCCAAAATCCAAGCAGGGGTCTTCGGATTCTCACCATGAAGTTTCAGTGACTTTGAATATCCTGTATTCTGGTCACGTTTAGTTATAAACCACACTTATTATTTCAAGAACACATTTATTGCTAAAAAGGGTAACTATATGTAACTTCAGTGGCATCAAGCGCTCTCAAGTGGCCTTAATGAATGTCAGGGGCTTGATTGTAGAGTACAACATTGTCAATGGGGGTAGCCAAGTCTAGAAGCCTAAATGACTTTGCCATTGACTTTCCCATTAAATGTAAAATTGGTTTACCTCTATTGACCAATCTTGCTAGCTTCATGCAGCAAGTTGTGATAACGGAAAGAAAAATAATAAAAATGAGTCCTAAATCAGGAAAAAAAATTGATCCCTGTAGAACACACCGGCTAAGGACAATGAAAAGGAATTCTGGAGGGTTGGCAAGTGAAAGCAGAGATGATTCACCTTTCACCCTAAATTATTAGATGGTATGTGAAACGGCATATAATAAAAAGGGAAGTTAGGAGTGTTAAACTACAATACTGAAGGGCTGCAGTATTGCAGAGTTTCACGTTTTACCTCCTATAAGCACACCTTATTCAACTCATCAGCTAAATAATAAGGACTTCATGGGCTGAATTCGGTGTGTTATGGAGCTGTGACCCTCCAGCACTGGAGTCTGACACCTTTGCTTTAAGTTGTTGCATTGGCCAGTGTTCTATAGCTTCACAATGTAAGCTGTGTTCAACTTGTAGACCACAGCAAAGTGTGAGCTTGAGTATGACATTTAATATTAAAGCCTAGCCAACACATGTGTCCAACAAGGCTAAATTAAACTCTGTGTCTTAGTGCTTTTTATAATGTGTCATAATTAGAGATTATCTTGGCATGCCGTGGTTAAAAAAGAGCTTGAACTATTTACGACCTGGGCAGTGGGGGTGACTTGCATATAAATCCATACAGAGACCGAATACAAGCAACCAATAGCACTGAGCTACACCTAAACAGAAAACTACAGCAATGCTGATTCTAAAAACAAAGCAGGTCATTAAAGGTAACTTTGTTCTTTTTCTCTAGCAATTAAATAATTCATTCACCCCAATCTTCATATTCATTTAATGAATCACTTAACAGCCTGTTGTATATGTTGTGTTGTGTGTGTGTGTGTGTGAGAGAGTGTGTGCACACAAAGTAAAGTGTTACCCTTGGCTAGCTGATGCATTAACACACTTGTCTATTCCTGTTTGTTTAAACTTGGGCAATGGGCTACAAACAACACGCACACACACATGCACCCACAAGCACAAGTGCACTCACATTTCTAAAATAAGCACCACAAAAATATAATCATCAGTAAAGATTATTTCATGAATAGTGCTTTAACCTTTTTCAGAAAGCACCAAACAACATTGTTTTTCTTCTTTCATCAAGGACTGATTGGTATAAAGACATCCAGATGTTAATGCTAACAAGACGATTTTACTACTTCATAGCCTGAAGGTGAAAGACAGTGTGTACACAAGAGATTTAATAGGCTTAATTATCTGTGGAATGTCTGTGTGTACTACTTCATTAAGAAATTTAAAGTCAAGCCCATAAGGAGCTTAAAGCAGATTGATGGGCTGATGCAGATATCTTCTAAAAATAAACAATGAAACACAGCTACTTCTTATAAATGTCTTTTCAAATAGAGTGAATATGTTTCATCAAAGATGGTGCCATCCCTTCTTTCCCTGAATTTAAGAGAAATTTTTTTACCCCCTAGAGTCATTAGAATAAATTCCACCTATCTCAAGGAAACTGGATTACAATAACCCTTCTTACATCAGGAAACAGGAAAGGGAAAGTATTCAATGACTCAATCTCCCTTTCACTTCTTTATTCTCTCGAGAGAGGGAAGGGCGGAAATAATACACCTCACTGCCCAGTGCTAGGGAATGTCTCTTCTATCATCTCTCTCTCCACTGAAACTCTCTCCTCATCCCAAATGCCATTAAACCAAGTAAGAGATTATCCAACCACAGATCAAGAAACTATGTCTAAGAAGAGTTGAAAATGAACAGCACACCCTTAAAAGAACAAGCTGGCAATCTGCTGTTTACATTTAGAGGACATGTGATGTACAATGGATGTTCTGCATACAGTATATTGCTGTTCTAGTGCATATTCTGAAAAGATGGATTAGACACCAAAGAGTTTCAAGTTTATAGTAACATTCCCCTCTTCTGTGTGGTTTACAGTTGATTTGTAAGTTCATGTTTAGAATAGAATGCTATTTATTGTCACATATACAAGTACAGTGAAATGAAATTCATTATTCACATATCCCAGCATGTTGGTAAGCTTGGGTCAGACATGATACAGTTATCCTGGAGCAGGGAGGGTTAAGGGCCTTGCTGAAGGGCCCAACAGTGGCAGTTTGGCAGTGCTGAGGCTTGAACCCACAACCTTCTGATCAGTAGCCCAGTGCCCTAACCACTGAGCCACCACTGCACATATACTGCTTTTTTTGACTCTTCGTAAATTCTTCCTTGTTCTTGTTTGACTCTTCAGCTCTTGACATTAGCACTTGGGACCTGGCATGTGAGTTCAATAACACAGGTCACCGTACAGAGCTGAACGGCACCGATCGCCTGATTGTGAGAAGAGGACAGCCATTCACCATCAACCTCAACCTTCGTTCTGGGTCCTACCAGCCCGGAGTCCATCAGCTCCAGATCAAAGCAGAGACGGGTACCATTGCTTTAATGCTTCTATCACTTAGACCAGTGAGATGGACTTTGTTATGTGGGTGGTTTGTTAACTTAGCACTACTGTAGAGAGACTGTTTGCTCCAAGCACAGTCATGAAAAATTACCTTGTTTAGATCAAATACTTAACAGAGACTTAATAAGGCCATTGTATAAACCAAATGTTCAAACATTACATTTGGCCCTATCCTTAAATGACCGCTACAGCTAAATATGATTAGAGTGTTGTCAGTGAGAAAGAAAGACAGACCTAGAGATAGCGAGCAGGAGAAAGAAAGAAGATGAAAAAACTAAACTAGAGCATGTCTTCACTGGGGGATGCTTTTACATGCAGGAAGTGTTTAGAACTTTAAGGAGTAAGAAAATTGCTTGCTTTTGTGTGTATGTGTAGCTTTTTAGCTCAAACCATTACTTTGTTTTTAATTACATCATATCTGCAATAGTCTGTGGGAGATCTATTAACGTAGGCCAGGGATGTCCAATTTTATCCTCAACCTGTGGCTGCAGGTTTTCTTTCCAATCAAGCAGAAGCCGTACCTGATTTCACTTGTTTAATCACTTGGTCTTGGTCTTCAAACAACTGATGAGTGGAATCAGGTGTGCTTCCTGCTTGGTTGGAAGGAAAACCTGCAGACACTTTGGCCCTTTATGGATATGACTGGACACTCCTGATGTAAATTCTACTACATGTGTGCAAGTACTTCATGGACAAACTGTTAAAACCAGGGCTGCCCAACTCCAACCCTGGAGGGATGGAGTCTTTGCTCAAAGACAGCTCATAAAACTCACAAATTAATTGCATTTCTAGTTGGTGTCTATAAGCAGGGAGATCAACAAACCGTGCTGGATTCCAGCCTTCCAGGACTGTAGCTGTGCACATTACTTTGGACAATCAGATGCATTAATTTCCCTAATTTAAAACTATTTCAAACTTTGTCACTTTATGAATGTTTAAAACATGGATTCTCAACAGCTAGGAATAAATAAGAGTAATTGTTATTAATGTATTATAATATACAAATTTTATTTATATTGAACAAAGTTGCATTACAGAAGGTATACATATAGTATAAGACATGGAGGAAGGTTAGGTTTTTTCCTTATGGTATGTTTGTACCTTCTGACCATTTAGAAAGTTTTAAGAAAGGTGCTATATAAATTCTTCTTCCTCTTCTTCTTCTTTTTCTTGGACAATGCAATTGCATTTAATAGGAAGTATTCACAGGTGGTTTAGGTTTTGTGCAGATCTCAACTGAAGAAAAGAGGAAGTGTGGTATGTGAAATGGTAGATTAATAATTGGTAAAATGCGTTTTAGTGCTTTTTAGATAGTTGAAAATACTATGTGTGTGCTGTTAGGAATTCCAAAGCAAAGACAATTTTGCATGTGGGCTGAAGGATCAAGATTATTTATATATATGACCAGAAGAATCCAGACAGGCAATTAAATTATTATTAATGAGTATGAGGGGAGTTATTGAGATACTGCTGAAAGGTCATTAGAGTCATTCTGAGCTTATTATGCTTATTAGGACATGTATCTTAGTGGACAGATGCCACAACAGTTGCAACACAGGATACAATGTCAGGAAACCATCTGGTTAGTCAGAGATAACCATGCTATCAGGGAGATCTACAGGGTGGACGTTTATTTAGAGTCATGCAGAAAATATGTCTGGTTTTCTTCAACCACATAGTATGATCATTTAATTCTTTGCTGTGCATGTGACAGAAATGCGATACTCAGTTGCCAATTTGGGGCATGCAGTGTTGACTGTTTTGCCTTAATCTGCTCGTCATTCCGGAAGCTCATACCTGATTTTGGGCAGCCGTGAAAGATGATGTCTATATAGTGAATCCTGTGACCTGATGCTGATTAAAGCAGTTCATAGTCACAAGTTGTGGGTTCAGTGTATTTCACCCATTTATACTATTTAGAACTCACCTCACAACAACCTCACAAGATATAACAACACTGTAACATTAGCCATTACACAAAATTAATATCTCATATGTATAGAGAGATAACAAGAGAACCTTCCCTGCTCCAACACTTAAAAGAAGCAGTTTCCTGGAACGTTTCCCAGTTGCAGGCATTCCAGTACATGTGTTCATTAGACATTCTTCTGAGGCCAGGGTTGCACATCCTGAGTTCCCAGAGACTCCCAGTGCCTTATTTTTATGCATGGTATTTGTTTGGGAATTATACGGGAATTTGGGATTTTTTAGATCTGGCCTGGTTTTGTGAGACCTTGATAGTTTTGTCAACTTTTTAATCAACGTTTACATATTTGTTTATGTGCATTTCTAAAGGGCCAGGGCCTGTGGAGCAGTATGGTACCAAGGCTGTTTTTGGCCTGAGTGATGCTATTGATGACACACGTTGGAGCGCTGCAGTAATCAGTCCCCCTGGGGACAGTGTCTGCTTGTCCATCTGTTCTGCCCCTGACGCTCCAATCGGCCGCTACACTGTGACTTTGGACGGCAGGATTCAGTTTGACTTGATACTGCTGTTCAACCCCTGGTGCCCTCGTGAGTGTATATGTAACACAGACACACACAGAAGCCCTGAAGTCATTATCAGTAGACCACACACAAACCCCTGAGCACACATTCATTGTCTATTAATCTATTAAGCTAGATGATGTTTCTCACTGATGAAGTCATGAAGACCAAGTTTACACAGGGTGGTGTGTTGGGTTATTTCATGAACAGGGGATGCAGTGTACATGGACAGTGAGAAGAATCTGGACGAATACGTTTTGGCTCAAGACGGGATCATCTTCAGGGGCAATGAGAAATATCCCATCCCTTTAGCATGGTACTTTGGCCAGGTGCTGACACACACACACACACACACACACACACAAATACACACAAGTTATTATCTATCACCTCCTTCTACCAAACTCCCAAAGTTAGACCTAGGCCAAAAGCAAGCAATCCTCTACCTCCTTAAAAAGATAAGGGTTACAACCTAAAAAGGGAGTTAATGATGGAGAGACAGAAAGAAAGCAGAGAAAGGAACAGGATGGTACAGGAATGTTTTATCAATACTGATAATATAAATCATTTTTAGTAATAAATATTACTTAAAGGAAGGCGGAATGGTGACAATCCAGGGTGTATTCCTGCCTTGCGCCCAGTGTTTCCGATATAGGCTCCGGATCCACCGCAACCCTGACCAGGATAAAGCGGTTACTGAATGAATGCATTACTCAAAGGGCACAATAGATAAAACTGAGGTTACAATTTATGACCAGTGTAATACAGAGTACACATATGGGTCATCTGTTTTGGATTTTATCAGATTTTCCAGGCAGAGCTTTAAAGCATGGTACATTATGTGTATCATTTTTGTCTCCATATAAAGCTTAAGTTAGGGTCAGGGCATAAGTTTATGTTAATGTGAAAAATTAATAAGTCATGTTTGCATATTTAAAAGCTCCTGAGATTTCCAAAACAGTGCCATGGCAGCTCCTGAGCTAACTCTGAGTAAACAAAAAGATCAGATGATAAATATTGGCACAGGTGTTGCATTGCTGTTGCTGAAACAAACATTCCTAATTAGGGTAATAATTATGTTCCTCTGTAACTCTTAGTTTGAAGAAGGCATCCTGGATGTGTGTCTGAGAATTCTGGACGAGAACCCCAAATACCAGAGGAACCCTGGAAAAGACTGCTCTGGCCGCAGGAACCCTATCTATGTCTCTCGAGTGCTCAGTGCTATGGTAAGAATTACAGTATCACAACTTTGATAAATATGTTACGTAGTCATGAGAATCATTTTTGAAGACGTCCTGCCACACACTCACACACAAACAAATGCACACCCATAGGTGAACAGTAATGACCGAGATAATGGGGTACTACAAGGCTGCTGGAAGCAAACATTTGAAGGCGGAGTTAATCCCATGTTATGGAGGGGGAGTGTGGAGATTCTCAGGACCTGGAACTGCACTTCCTGTATGCCTGTCTGCTATGGCCAGTGCTGGATTTTTGCTGCTGTCGCCTGCACTGGTAAGGACTTTTTTCATATTTTTATGTAGTTAGATAAGCCTGTAGGGCAGGAAAAATGACTGAGGATAGACTGACTGAATAAAATTTAGCATTAAAATTTGCATAAAAAGTTTTATTTTCACAGCATAGCTATTTTAAAAAAAAATTGAGTATGGGGAAATAATAGCACGTTAAAAGCATTGTTAATGGATTTCACTTGTCTGCATGAATAAATGAGCCAAGTATCTTGGGCATATGTCCTCAGTGTCTCGAGCGCTGGGCATCCCCTGCAGAGTGGTGACTAACTTCCTCTCAGCCCACGACACCAACAGTAACCTGGTGATTGAGCGCTACATAGATGAAAATGGCCAGCTGCTGAACACCACCAGAGACATGATCTGGTAATAACAAAGTTCTTACATTAGAAATATAAAATCAGAAATTAGAGTTCAGGTTCTGATGGCTTTGCTGACAGACCACATCGGCTACTGTTCTGGTTGACCCCTTAGCAATAAAACAAGATTATGTCAGGGAATTAATAGAACTGGGTATAATTGCGATGTTGAATTTGGCAGAAAACTGGATAAAGTTAAAAACTGGATGGAAAGCATATGGAAAAGGGCCATTTTACCAGCTAAGTGCACTGAGAACACTGTCTCATCTCTCAAAAAAAACTAAAAACAAACAAACAAACAAACAAAAATAATGCCTAATACATACATATGTGCTGTGTAGTCCTGACCTTTTTAATCTGTAAACATTTAACAAATGCAGCTTTAGTTTTATCATTATTATTATTATTAATAATATTATATATAATTATTGATGTCAGTTTGGTCTTAAGTACCACCAACAGACCAGTATTGGTGGACCTAAGCGTGTAGGGCTGCTTTATATGTGAGAAGTAGAAGTTTATATATGATTCGCTGGGAAACGGGTAGCCAGTGTAACTGTTAGAGCATGGGTGTAATGTGTGCCAAGTGCTTGGTATGCGTAAGGTATTCGTGTGGACTTTAGGACTAATTCTTTAGGTCCCTGTAATATACACTCATGCCCTACTGGTTTCTTTCATGAACGATCTGCTCTAATAACAGTACAGGTGTTGATACAGTTACATAAAGCTAAAATGTGATGCAATGTACCTGAACTTGGTCTGTGTCATACATATAAAGAAGTATTAGCTACAGAGGCAGCAAATTTGAAGTCTGTCTCTATCAAATAAATAAACCTGTGTTTTTCTCTTGAATTACTCATACACTCCACCTTTAGGCACAAGCCTACATATTATGAAAGCCTTGACTTTGGGGCAATATTGACTAAGTAGTCATTTATAGAAAAGGGAGGTATACTTAATAAAGAAAATCTTCTGTTCAGGCTTTAGCTGTGTTTGTAAATGTTTGTGTATTAAAAACATTCAGCTATCACCTGCCATTTGGTCAAGACCAGGTTACTTATGAACGAGGCCATTAACAGTTGACTTGACTTTCACAGTTTACAAGACTCTGGTACAGACAGCTAACTGGTGCCAAGAATGTACATATTACAGTTTACAATTTTTTCAAATGTAAAACAGCTTAATACACTCAGCAAAATACAAAGAGTAAAATATATTTTCTCCTATAAAGTAACAAGATGACTGACTTCTTCTTGCAAAGGTGACGTATTTGATTGAATAGGAGCTGTGCAATAGTCAGGAAAGAGGTTCATTTTTAGGCATTTAGTGGGAGGCACATAAAAAGCCGTGGTTGTCATTGTGTGTGAATAGGAGTGAGTGTTATTTATTGCTGTAGGAACTACCATTGCTGGGTGGAGAACTCGATGACTCGTCCTGATCTAAAAGCAGACTTTGATGGCTGGCAGGCCAGTGACCCCACACCCCAGGAGAAGAGCGAGGGTGTGGACACTTTTTCCTCATTCTTTTCATATCTATTTGACATATTTATCACCAGAGCAATTAAAAATTTAACTTGAAAGATTGCGATATGAAATTAACACAATTTATATTGTAACAAATTGAGTCCCGCCCATTTTCATTTGTCCATTAGGGGTGTTCTGCTGTGGGCCAGTCCCAGTGCGAGCAATAAAGGAGGGAGAGCTCACGTGTAAGTATGATGCTCCATTCGTGTTCTCGGAGGTAAATGCAGACGTGGAGACCTTCCTGAAGTATAAAGACGGCAACACACGGAAGATCTTCAATTCTACTCAGGTCGGCCAGAAAATCAGCACTAAAAGTGTTGGGAATGACAAGCGAGAGGACATTACTCACCTTTACAAGTACCCAGAAGGTAATGTACATCCCCTGGTTTTCACCATCCACACTTCTTCCAGAAATTGTGCAATCAGTCAGGCAAATGAACACCAAAGCCCCAAAATAATTGCAAATTCTCTGACATAAGGGCTTCCTTAAAGAGCTACTCTTACTGGTCCATTTTTTTTAAAACTCTGTATTTATTAGGATGTTAAAGGTACAAACTCATCCTACAGCATCTGTAGTATATTGCATTTCCTGTACTCTTAGAAAAAAGAGTTCCATCAAGGTTCTTTGGATAGGTAAGCCTAAGGGGTTTTATATGGAACCCTCTCTGTTAAGAAAACACTTTGTTGTAGAACCTTTAAGGGTTCCCCAGAGGGACAAACCAGGAAATCTTATGATTCTAGATTATTTTTCTGAGAGTGTAATGAAGGCCATGACAGTTGACCTGCTTTGATGTTCTCCCTGCTGCAGGCACCGTTGAGGAGCGAGAGGTGTTTACAAAAGCCAACCATCAAAACAAACTGATGAAACAGCCATACAACACCGGGCTCCACCTCACCATCAAGGTCTCCATGGAGATGAGGAAGGGCTGCGACTTTGACGTCTTCGCCTTGGTTACCAACAACACATCTGTAGAAAAGAAGTGTCGTCTGGTGTTCGCTTCCCGTGCCATGTCTTATGATGGATTTATTGGACAGGAATGCGGCTTTAAAGACCTGCTCAATGTGGAGCTGCCACCTGGAGGAGGTGTGTGTGTGTGGTTTGTCACCGCATCTATGCCTAAAACTAATGTGATGATGATTTAATGTGAAGTAATATTATGTCATTGAAATGTGTGTACATGTCTGTATTTGTGTGTTCTAGAACGGAAGGTCCCATTGAGGCTGAACTACAGTAAATACTGCAATGCAATAACCCAGGACAACATGATCCGACTGGGTGCTCTGCTGATAGACTCCAGCACCAGAGAAGCCATTCAGGCCATGCGCACCATCGTCCTCGAAAACCCAGAGATCAAGATAAGGGTACAGGCACACTGCCATGACAACTTCTCCTCATGAAAGAGATGCCTTAGCAATGCTGAAATCAAAATATATCCACAGTGATACAACCATAACTTTTTCAGCTACCACATTACAAGCATTCAAAATTTCAGAATCAGAATTTATTTGTAAAATGTACAGGTTCCACAGGAATATGACTAGGCATATCAGTTCAAGATTATATGTGACATGCACACATACATCATATCCCATACATGTAACAAAACAAATAAATAAAATAACAAAAAAAATAAATCTAATAAACTAAAGTGTCATAGTGTGGCTGTATGAGTATAATACAACAATACATAATAGCTCTTTTTGTGATTATAAGTGGTCCAAAGGTCAATGAAAAAAAACAAATAAAATGTATTTTCCAGTATTATATGAAAATATCAATTACAATAACTAAAACTGAACACTTATTAGGTCTTCATCACATTATGTGTATGCCATTGTGCTTTAGATCCTGGGAGAACCCAAAAAGAACCGTAAGCTGGCCGCGGAACTAACTGTGCAGAACACACTGCCAGACCCCTTAGACTCATGCTGCTTTAGCATCGAGGGAGCCAACCTCACTGGAGGCAAGACCATCACTGAGAGGTATGTTATTTAAAGCAGACACTGCCTACATTAATGACTTTGTGTATATGCATGGGTCATGTCTCACAACAGCTGCAGTCTGAGGTATTAAAACATGCAACACAATTACCCAATGGTTTAAAATATAAAATGCCTTGTGTAGATTTTCCATGAACAGACTTGTAATAATGACTTGGTTAAAGAGGCATGCAAAAACACTTAAAACACCCTTAATAGATATCAAACCAAAATAATTATCCACAGTGTTGCCTCAAACCATTTGGTTTTAATAAATCAAGGCTGGCTGTATATCCAAACAGAGACGCAGCAGACAGAACAGATTTATTTTCTTTTGCCAACATTAAGCTCTAGCAATCAGCATTTGTTTTGGAATCCCTTAGATGCTTGATTTACTGGTCCAATGATGGATGATGTAAGAATAGCGACCAGTTGAATCCACGAATGAGAGAAGTTTGCACTAAAACCTAGTGCAGCTGAAGTTTGATAAGAAAAATAATGCGTATATACAATCCAGAATGGCTAGCTAAATACTAGAAGACACATGTGTCACGTGCATGCCGCCTTGCACTGCGTGCACGTGACCGCCCGTAAAAGTAAAGTGTAAAGTACAGAAATATAAATGCTTAGTCAGTGGATATTGCTCAAGGAACTATATGCTGCAATACAAAGAACAGTAAGAAGTTCTTACTGTCCGACGCATGATGGCTATATGCTGATCTTCTGGCAGATCAAAAACTTAACAGCAGATGTTCATCTACTGCATATAGGAAATTAATCTCAGATTGTTGGAGGTTTTGTCCTGTAATAGTGTCCCTATTTGTTGATATTACGCTGCTTTCTAATATTAAACTACGTGTT
Source organism: Olivaichthys viedmensis (assembly GCA_028565825.1). Classification (NCBI taxonomy): domain Eukaryota; kingdom Metazoa; phylum Chordata; class Actinopteri; order Siluriformes; family Diplomystidae; genus Olivaichthys; species Olivaichthys viedmensis. The sequence continues at coordinate 10,316,549 of JAOUQW010000015.1, forward strand.
CCATATCTAAAAGTTATAGTTTTTAAATAATGATCATTAATAGTGTAGAATTTAGGCATAACTAAATCAGTCCTTCTCCCATTGTCATGGTCTCCAAGCCGTGGGACCGCTCAGCTGGCGGCGTGGGCCGGTTGCCATGGCCGCCATTGGACATGTGTGTGGGCGTGTCTGCATAGTCTCCGCCCTGTCTTGTCCTGTTGAATGTTTACTGTTACCTGTTTACTGTTTAATTCCTCGTTAGTAAGTGTATAAGTATCCCTGTGTTTCAGTCCCATGTTGTCTTGCTTTGTTAATGTCATGCCGTGTCTGCGTGTAGTAGTCTATGTTTAGTATGAAGTATTTAATAAATGTTTAAAGCGACTTCGCATCTGTGTCCGACTCCTCGCCTACAGCGAGGGGTTATGAAACCCATATGTACAGTATATGCTAAAACACCCTGAATGGATTTCAAACTAAAATAATTAGCCACAGTGTTGCCTCAAACCATTTGGTTTTAATAAATCAGGGCTGACTGCAGATACAAACATGAACGCAGCAGACAGATTTTCCAGAAGTCATGTTTATTTAAAATTATTTTGTCAGGATTAAGTACTGAACTATCTGCTTTCGTATACTAAAGTTATTACTCTGCTTTCTTATAGTAAATTTATATTACTCTTTCTTATACCAAACTTGTTTTACTCTGCTTTCTTATACTAAACTTTATGTCTAGTATCTAACAGTTATCATTTTTAAATAATGATCATTGATGCTGTAAGCAGCATATGAGTGTAATATGTAAATGTTTCTCATTCTCAGCATTTCAACCACTATTGCACCTGGGCAAGAAGCCAAGGTCAAAATCTACTTCACCCCCAACCATCATGGCCTGCGCAAACTTCTGGTGGATTTTAACAGTGACAAACTTGGCTCAGTAAAAGGGTTCAAGAATGTAATCATCGGCAAATAAAGGCCCTTGACCATTCCAACACAGCCAAACGAGAGGACACAAGGCTAACCTGCTACAGGGAAAACCTAATGAAAATGTTACACATTGTATATCAAGAATCTTACAAGCTTAATCTGTCCTTTCTGTGCATACTACATAGCTACAGGGACTTGTTTCTCAAATCGGAATCACACCTTTCCATTCCTTTACTTTCTCAGCCAGTGAATCCATTGGGGCCCCTTGCACAAGTTGCATACAAAAGATGATTACAACGGGACCAGATTAGTTCAGATTTAGATATAACAGCAAAATTTTGATCAGTGATGCAATGTAAATAAAACAAATCACAGGCTAAAAAAGCATGTCCTGCTATAGCTTCTTCAGTGTGCATTTCAGTATAGAGTGCATTGGTGAGATCTTAAAAAGTCATGTTAATACTGTTGAGAAAAAAAAAAGGTTGGCAGCTATAAGACAAATTTCCCTATCAGTTTACATGAATGCATAACAGTTTAGTACAGAATTGATCAGAAAATATCCTCAATGCTGGATGAATTGATGTTCTAATCATGAAAATAGTATGAAATATAGACATTTAAACAGAAGTCTCTGTCACTGCTATGAAAGTAAAAATGGAACTGTAACTTTATTTTCACATATATACAGTATATATACACATACACTATATTCTTACATAAGTAAGTGCCCTATCTACGTACTTTTGAGTAGAAAGCAGATTAAACAGTGAAGACTGAAAATTATCTTTATTGTCCAGATGTATTTGTGTGTCTCATTTGGCTAACTCAGTGAGACGTCTTGGTCGTATGCAGCCTATATAACTCTTATAGGGCTTTCTCTTTAAGTCTACACTGCAATTACTTCATAAACATTTTTACTATCACATAATTAAGGGCTTTATTCTACATTTCTGAATTCAACATTATCCTTTGAACTCTCTTTGCATAGATATTTTATGAAGTGTTTTATGCATGTATTTTTCTGGAAAGCAGTTATTTCTCTATTAAAGTCTTATATAACTAAGAGATTTGCTGTTAATCACTACACTGTTTGTTTACTTGAATTGCACCCCTTGTTTTAATGATATACATGAATACAATTGACTGGTTTTTCCAAACAGTACACCATTAAGACAGCTGCAGACCTCTGCATTTTTTTCTTTCCCTTCTTCTAAAAGAAAATAGGCATCAAAGCAGACAATTTAATTTTTCTCTAGAATAAACTAAAGCAGATTATGTAAATACATGCTGTCAATGGTTAAGCGAAAATCTATCTATCTACAGTCAAGCCAGAAAGTCTGCACACCCCTTTCACCTTCTCCATGTTTCATTACATTACAGACTTATTCTACAGTA
>JAOUQW010000015.1:10359919-10380944 GCA_028565825.1 Olivaichthys viedmensis
CAGAGTGATGAGCAAAAACCCGTGTAATGTAGTGAACACAATCATTTACTTCAAATCACAAACTCTGCTCCCTATAACATAATATAAATGTAGTGCTCCTGATTTTCCAATGTAGGGAACAGCGAGTATGGACCATTTCAAACACAGCGATCCTGTTTGTGTTCACAAACTGCACTCAGCAGAACACAACCGCATCACAAAAGTTAAGCTTAGGGTAAAAAAAATTGTTTTTTCTTCGGGTTCCTACGTATTCTGGAAAATTAGGAAACTAGTCTTCAATGCATGGAAAACACCTAGAAGAGAATCGATAAAATGTCAGGAAAATATTAGTGAACAGTATCAGTATTAAGCCACTGAGATTGCATATTTTAGCGTATTTTCTCCTCAGCAAACACTGCACTTATGGAGGAGAAAATAACACGGAGGACCACAGCTGGAATTCTAACCAGATTTAGGATTTTTAACAGGCGTAGGTGTCAAATTGTACTTGTGTTGTTTTCATACGATTGTTGAAATCTGAACGTTGGTCATAATCATCTTGTTTTTTTTCCATGTACTTTTGGCGGGGAGGGATTTGATCACATTTTAACGCAATCTTTAAGGATGTTAAGTTGAACATCTTTCAACATTAAACCTTTAACATTACGAACGTCAGAAGACGGGAGTCATTCTTAGACGACTTTCCATGAGCAAAATAAAGTCATGGAAAATATCCTGGAAAAAAAGATTTCCTAGAAAGAGTGAGTACCCTCCATCTTCAGAAAATAAAATTCAATAAATGAACTAAAAATTGTTTCATGTGTTGTTAATTCTTCATGTGTCCTCTCCGTCATGTGCTGGTACACTCGGTCATCATGTCAGATATCAGAATATTTGATATTTGATACCCAAGTATGGGGCAACAATATGAAAATAAAATGCCAAATATCACAGTATTTACCAATAAAACATAATTTGCTTTAAAAACTTTCAAATTTCACCCAGTTTGAAAAAAAAGGTACTTTAGCTAATACACATTTCCACAAGTTGAAAAACATCTACAGTTTAGACACAAGAGAAAAGGAAATGCAACAACAGAATATTTGAGTATTGTAAGGCACTTTATGGTGATACTGACCCACTAAACTGCCGATCCAGTATACACTTAAAAAGAAGAACCCTTTTTTTGTTTTTTTTTGTTCTTGTTCTAGATTTAACCTTTTGTGTAGTTAGAACAATTAGTTTACAAGTCATTTAACTCTTTTAAATGCAAACAGGCAGGAAGAGTATTTCAGATTAGAGTGTGGAGTTGGAATAAACATCTACCTCGTCTCCCGTTCCTCGTGTTGAGTAAGGAGGGTGCTGTAGAAGTTCTCCAGCGTCAGTTTGGCCACGGTCACTCTCTCTCTCGTGTGGTTACTCATCGGGAGTTGCGCTGCCATACCTCCCGTCATGGCCAAACTATTCTATAGGGTAAGAGACAGTATTTACATTTCTCAGTCCACTACAATGAGGGGCAGTGGCTCATTGGGCTTAAACATGAGGTGAGAATAACAAAAGGTCCAAACATCTACAGACAGGCGACAAATTAAGGGAAAAACAGAAATAAAGAAAAACCAAGGCTTCAATGCTCCTTGATGTAGATTCTACAAGTCTCTGGAACTGTACTGGAGGAACTGACGGAGAACCGTTCTTCCTAAAGATGTTCCCTCAGTTGGTGTTTTTGATGATGGTGGTGGAGAGGTGTTCAATTGGGTTGAGAATCTGGTGACTGTGAAGGCCACAGCATACGAGTTACATAATTTACATCCTCATCAAACCATTCAGTGACCCCTTGTGACCTGTGGATGGGGGCGTTGTCATCCTGGAAGAGGCCACGCCCATCAGAATAGAAATGTTTCATCATAGGATAATTGTGATCAGTCAGAAGAACTTTGTATTGATTTGCAGTGACCCTTCCCTGTGAGGGGACAAGTGGACCCAAATCATGCCAGCAAAATGGCTCCTACAGCATAACAGAGCCACCAGACCCCTTACTGTAGGGCTCAAGCATCCAAAATCAGGGTCAACTAAGCCTGCTCAGCATTTTTACATATGCCACAGGACATGGTATGGACATGGTTCATTGCTTAATTGTATCATCTGTCTGGAAGCATCTGCACTCGATATGTTTCTCCACTCAATTATTCAGATTTTTCCTTTCATCTATATGTATGTGTATAATATAGCTGTATTGAGGAGGTACAGTTTTAAGTTTTTCTCACCCGCACTAATTATACATATGGACCCATAAATGGACCCAGTGACTACAAAGACGACAACAATGTGTTTTTGTTAACTTTTTTAATTCTTATTGTTTTTATTGTGTGACTTTTACAATTCAATGCGTTTTTTACCGAACAAACCTTTATTTGGAAATATGTGCCTCAACACTACCGGAAGTCAATCTCGTTATTGGGGCTCGTTTCACACTGCTCTGAATTTTTACTCCCCCTCGCATGTGGCACTAAATCTATGCGCAGCCTATTTGTGATTTCTGCTGATTTGTTTGTATATAACTGTAAGTCTGATATTTGATATTTACTAAATAGTAAACACTAGAACAGCATTAAAAACCCTAACAAAGACCTTAACATTGAAAGTTAATTGTATCTATCAGACTTTTTTTTTTTTTGATGGCTGTTGTGGCACTTGGTAAATTGAATGTGTTATAACGAAAAATATAGCAAAGCGTTATGAACATGGGATAATTTGTATTGTTTTCTGGTATTGCCTTCAGGCATACCCAATTCTCAATGTCTTGAGTAGACAATAAAGTGTACTTAAAATATCTAATCACCTCAACTTTAATTCCCAAGTCTGGCACGACCACTGAGGACACAGGGACATGACATTTTTTATTTATTTATTTGATTGATTGATTTTTTTAATGAGGTTTTGGAACCGTCATTTAGACAATCTACACTCTCAATATGGAAAAACACAAATTAACATAGAACGGCAGGTAACAAGAAGAGCTTATTCAATTCAATTCAATTTTATTTCTACAGCGCTTTTAACAATGGACATTGTCACAAAGCAGCCTTACAGAAATCCGGATGTAGATCTAGATCTAGATCCCTAATGAGCAAGCCAGAGGCGACAGTGGCAAGGAAAAACTCCCTGAGACGACATGAGAAAGAAACCTTGAGAGGAACCAGACTCAAAAGGGAACCCATCCTCTTCTGGGGGGCATTCGATAGTGGGATTATAAATCATTACAGTGTACAGTCATATAGAGAAAAGACAAACAGTACTAATGTGTTGAAAGGGTGTTTGGTACGAGCATATTGTAAATAAGAGTCCTGGGATGAGTACAAGATAGTCTTTATGATGTCTGCAGTATCCAGGTGAGATTATCCATTTAAGCAGGAAGGTGAGTCCTGGGCATAAACTGTTTTTTTCGAAAATTCACGTCTTTAGGGTATCCATATGAGAATATCCACAACTACAAAAGGTGAGTCATAGGTTCAGAGAGCTCCAGATGAAGAAGCAGGAGGAACAGGGCAGGAGCAGAGCGTCGAAGGGTAAGACAAGTCACAACAGAACAAGTGTATCAGGATCTGGCACCGGCATCACATCAGGCAGCAGGAGTGCAAGTGCAGCTCGACAGACAGAGGAACAGATTATTAGGTATCATCTTATTATACAGTGGCTTAAAAGGGTGCACAATGTGATCAGAGTGCAAGCAAGGGGCAGCATCAAAACATCCCAGTTTACCAAAACTCTCTATGCCCATGAACCCCCAGATCTACCCCCAGAGAAGTCACCATTAACATTTACAAACTGATAGCGGTAAGTCAGATAAGATCTAAACCAGGAAAAAGCTGTTGTAACCCCAACATTATTTTCGAGATGTGTCTTTCCAACCCGGCTTCCTTTGGAGTGTTTTTGTTGAGTGGACCAAACCCAGCTATTCTTGGATTAAAAGTTAGATATTAAACAATAGTTTTTAATATAGTGGAATAGTCTTTATCACTAAAGATTTTTATATTTGGCAAAAAAAGCTCTCGCCTTGGGAGAGAGTCTATTTGCATTAAGATTGTACCTTGTAGCCTAGTGTGGCTGTATCAATACAGTGGCACCTCTGTTAATCATTCACTTTATCATATATCAAGGTTGAAGGTGAAATGTGTCAAACTTCTTGCTTACATTTTACCTCGAGCCCTGCTGTCTACACACCTTTACTTCATCTATTATTCCTATCACCAGGACCATCAGCTCTGATACTATCTTATCTATTAGGGCTGTGCTTTCCAACACACCCATTCAACTGACAGCTATATCACTTTGTGACATTAATGTAAAGATGATAGCACCAGAGAGAGAGAGACATGCACGCAAACGTCTATCTATTAACACAAAGATAGAAGTTTGTGTGTATAGGTCTGTGTGTGAGCCTGCATGTTGTGTTGTACAATGTGTGTATGCGTTATCTTAGTCACTCAGCTGTGCCCCACTTCCTGCAGTGGGAGAGAGGTCGACGATTTAGTTTATGGTGTTTAAAATTAGCTACAGCATCCTTCATTTCTGCCTGGTGAGGTGTGTTCGTGCCAGCATGCAGCATTGTCCATCCGTCAGCTCATGTCTGTGCCATAGAGACACATCATCAGTCAGCGCCATGACCCTGTCAGTACACGACAAAGGCATAGGTCCACGAGAGTGTCCTCTTCACAGGAACAATAAACCCAAACACTCATGCAACTCATTTTCAAAAATACACAAACAAAATGCTAATACACACTCACACACACACTGCAAAACATGCACAAAACACTTTTTCATAAACATAATGCTTATAAGCAAAAGAAGACAATATTTTGATACCAAATTATATTTGCTGTGAGCAGTGCATTGTTATTTTTACCAACAAAAAAAAGCAGTGTGTCTTGTAGGAGGTCAGCTGAGTGCACTCATTAGCTGGTATCACTCAAAATTGTGTTACCATGGTAACTGACTAATATTTTGCATTTGAATTATAAAAATACCAAAGAAGAGTGTACTTAATGGTCTCTATAAAACAAACATACATAAACAAAACTCTTTATATTTAAATGCAGCACACATAAAATTAAGTGGATATTTAAACAAATTGTTAATTAGAGTAAGATAGAGCAAAAATTATAAATAAAAAGTTAAATAAATGAATAGTGAAAGTAAAACATTAGAATATTTTCTGCTTTTTGCAGTATGCAGAAAATACAGAATGTACAGTAAAGTAAGCCTTGTAATTAGACTAACAATAGAATCATATTATGCATATTCTATCAAATTTTATGAGGACAAAGCTATGATTTGCTAATCAACTGAACTGAATGAACATGTTAATCAATTGTTTTATATGTGTTTCTACCACCTGTTCAGGAGTGCCTATTTTACATATTTATATCCAATTCCCAGTGTAGGTCTGTGTGCTAACACAGATTTGAGTGGGGGATCGACGTAATGCTTGTGAAGTTTACCACTGCATTTTTCTAAACCACCAGCCAGACATGATTACTTTAAGTGCCACATACAAAGGAGAAAAGTAATATTTTTTTCAATGCCTCACTGCCATGTGACCACCCAGGTTGTTTGTGTTGCATAGTAATGGTATGCAAGGAGGGACCACACCTTTCTGGACTCCCAATGAAAATGTATCCAGTGTTCCCAATTACTTATGGCACTGCACAACACTTAGCAAAACTGGGATTGAAACCTATGATATTACAGGTATAGGACTATATGCTGTAATTATCCAACCTAGTGTCAAATCAATTTGTGATAGTCATTTAAATGGAAATCTGTATTTCATGTTATAGTTACATAGATGAGATATTTTGTGAGTGTCACAAATATTCATTTATGGGACATAAGCATGCATTTCTCTGGAGAGATCATTCTGCGATCCATCAATCCAGGTGTAAGGGCTTATGGCAAGTGTAATGTCAGTCAATGAGGAAAATAGGGGTTAAAGAAGGGGTCAACCTTTTCAATCACACCCTAGGACTTCCTACTGTCAGCACCCAAATCAATATCTCATTACTGCATGTCTTTCTCATACTCTTGCTCTTTTTTCTCTCTTTCACTCTCTATTTTTCTTCTCTCTCTCTCTCTCTCTCTCTCTCTCTCTCTCTCTCTCAGGACACCTTTTTCCTGATTGCTCGCGTTGGCGCATGTGGGTGTGGCAGACTTTCGTGACCATCGGTGCAGGCGGTAGCCTGGCGCTGAGCAGTAAAAAGATGTGGTTTGGCGTGATGCTGTGATAACTGATATTTCATTATTTTTGTTAGACATTGTATTGACTCTATTAATTATATTATGTGGTGTGTATACAGGATTTTTAAAGCTTTGCTTAAAGTCAGTAAAAAAAATAAAAAATTTGGCTTTGCATCTGTACTAAGAGGAAGTCTTGATAAGTGGGTTTGAAAATACCACTGCACTGGCAGAGTTTGCCTTTCACACCCCCTGTTGTGCTGCTCCACTCACATCAGATAGGAATGTTCATTTATGACCATGAAAATAGCAACTGGGTGAGAAACAAAAACTGCTTATTCCCAGCCAAATTAGCAATATGCCAGCGTTATACCACTAAGTTATGCTTTCTCCTGCACAAAAATGTGAATCAGACAGTTCAATCAGACAGCCTTCACTCCCACACGAATGCTCAAACAAAATGGTGGAAATGGTTGCCTTCACCTCATGATTTGACTATTATGAAACACATAGTTAACCAAACACAGCAACTAGATACATGATTTAACTTGTTAGGTTAGGAAGAGACATATGCTGAATTTTTAGATTGAACAATTTATTGAATGTACACTTTAAACCTCTCCACTAGAAGCATAAAAGGAAACAGAACAGAAAAATATCTAAAACTAATTTTATTGACAAAGGGGTCATGTGTAATCATGTTTTTTCTGGGAAGATGGTATTTATCCATGCATTCACAAAATACAGGTTATAATTAGACACACATAACATGACACTATGTTTGTTAGACACTTAATGTTATCTGTATACAATCAGTGTCACATCGTTTTATTTCAGGCATTAAGTGAGCTGTGAAGAGAAGCAGGAACTCCTGTTTAGCAGTCACATCACTGTCGCTCCTCGTGACATTTCAACTAATTAAATACCAGTGATGTGATGCCCGAAATTGCTCTGAATTTTAATATGTTTTATCCTGTATTTAATATGCTATTATTGAAGCTTGTAAAATAGAGTGTGCGTGCGTGCATGCGTGTGTGTTTGTGAGAGAGAGAGAAGGAGAAGGAGAGAGAGAGAGAGAGACTGAGAAAGACCATTAACAAACTCCTCCCAGTTCATAACTGTAACTTCTTGTCATTTGGTATCTCTACCATTTCATTGCAAGTAGGTCATCCGTAGCCAACCAGTTTTAACTCAAATTAAAATAGTCACTTTAAATAACTGTAAAATTAAAAATGGCTCAGGACAAGTTAAACCACACATACAAAGAGAGCATAATGGAGTGAGAGAATGTTAGCAGAAAGAATGGATTTGCACACTTTATCTCTAATTGGGAGCCATGTTTAAAATTTAAGTTCCAATTATATTTAGAAAATGAAAGCAAATCTTTAGTCCTTCTCCAAGTTGATGGGAATCTGCTGGATTTGTTTGTTTGCTTGCGAATATAAGTGCCCTTCACAGCCTTATGCATTGGTGTATGAGAGACTGCTGTGAACAAACATTAGTGTTAAGCCTAGTTATTAGCCAGTCCATAATCAATCCACAGTCCAGCCCTCAACCCAGCTCTAAACTCAACCCTAATCTCAGCCCTCAACCCAGCCCTCAATCCAGCTGTTAACTCAGCCCTGAAACCTGCCCTTATTTTATTCAACCCTGCCCTCAGAAATTCAATCCTCAACCCAGTCTCCGACCCAGTCCTCAATCTAGTCCTAAGCAATGTCCTCAACTCAACCCAGCCCTTATCTCAGTCCTTAACCCTGCCTTCAAAACTCTATTCTATGTCCAGTCCTAAGTCCAGTCCTCAAGGCCTCCCAGGCATATGTTTTTGTTCTACCACAATCCTCTCACTAGAATAGACCCAGGTAATCAAAGCCAGTAGAATATCCTTGGATCAAAAAAAAAAGTATTTTACTTAACATCACATTAAAACACGCATACAAATATTCCTGATAAATAGTCCAAAGGAGGAGAAAAACATTTAGCATAAATAAAATAAAAAATCCCTGGGAATCATGTATCATGTTATTTTAGTGGATTATGTCATTTTAGTTGATTTCCTTCCAGAAGCAAAGCTTGTGGGCTCCAATGTTAAACATTTGGTTTAGAACCAAGCATGAAATACAGATGAAGTTCTCCATTTTATCACTCTCTTTTATGTATTTTTTGTTAACTTACTAATTAATCAAAAAAATATTTAATAGAAGCACACATAAATGGATCAAAATCACAAACATTTGGGTTAATTAAAGGACCAATATGTGAGCACCACATGGGCTAATGGAGAGTTAACCAGTAAATAAAAAATCTTTTTTTACTATAAGATTCTCTGTGGCTCTATTTCACGAAGTCAGTTTCACAGTTTGTGAGATCATGTGAGATCTTCAGCATACCTAATGCACCAGTAATGTACCTTGGCAGTCTAATTCTATAGAAATACAAGCTATACAGTATTCCAAATGGAGCGAAGAGAAAACATGACACCTTCATTAGGCAAAGACAAATAGGTGATTTCTTTTTTGAGGTCTTTTTCCGCAGGGAAAAATGTCCTCTGCATGTGTATTTTTATGGCATGATGCATAAAAACTGTTTTCAGGAAAACCAGCCGACCAAATCACATTAATGGTGAATTTATGGCATATATCATATGTGTGAATAATAGATGCATTTTATTATCCTGTCTTCTTGCCTGACCACACGTAAAATACTTGTGTGCGTGCACATACCCACATAACACATAACCTAAACCATTACAACAGATTATTCCTTCATCACTAGCTCACAATCTCTTAATCATTCAGCATGAATAGAGGCAATGCAAAAATAAAATGTGTGCGCATTATTTATGATCGGTTCAGCTGGTTAATGAAGCTTAGTGTTTCTGGCCCATGCTTATTCTTGGTATGCCCACATGCATGCAGCCATGCACATACACAGTTATAGCTATTTTTAAGTTTCTCTTGTAGCACACCTTTGTACTGCAAACTTCACTTGATACAAAAATGAAAGAATTTATTAATTATCATGCACTGTGCTCTGTGAAATGTTAATATTACTTATGTTGCAATCTCGGGGCTGTAGCCTTTAGTTCCTGGCATGAAATTTCAGTATGATCATGTTGTTTACACATGTGGGTAAAACACATGTGTATTCATAAGTCCATTGGGGATTCATGGTAAACAAGATCTACAAACAATTCACTGAAGGTTCATTACGGTCATGCTCTGTTAGGCGCTGTTGATCTGTAGATGAGTGACATTCTTCAGTAAATGGTTAGTTCATGGGAGAAGGGAATACGACACACTTAGTGAAGGAGGAGAAAAAGACTGAAATGTGCACGGAGTTGTGCTCTTTTCATTAGCCCGCCATCGATCAATAATAGCTGCATCTCTTGCAATCAGAGCATGATACACACACACAAATGCATTACCTTAGAGAGGAGGAAAAGAGAGCAAAAAGGGAAAAAATATTATTTTGGCTCAGACTGAGGATATTCACAGACTTCTTCCATTTATTTTATTTTATTACAAATAACTAAAATACTAACAGGGCCGATATACTATTAATAATGATCTGCTGCTTTGAGCATACAGTGGTGGTAATGTGTCTAAAGCAGGTATACAGGTGTTCAGAAGTATCTGAGCACCAGAGTCAGGAATATGTGTTCTATATTTAGTGCAAGCACGTTCTATGAACACCTTTTAGGCAGACAGTTTTTAGTGTTTGATCTACCTTTCTAAGAAATCAAATCAAATCAAATCACATTTATTGTCACATTACGCTTGCACAGGTGTGAAGGTGAGTGAAAATATTGGGTGCCTAGTTCCATCTTTAATAGACTCAGTTCCATCTCTAATAGAGCTGATCCAGCCAATCAAATAGATGTATTTTCTGGAGAAGTTATATTGTATTTGTGCTGGAACTGAATTTTGCAGGATGGTAGATCTTCAGGAACATGGTTGGTGATCACTGCTTTATAAAGTCAGTTCAACTTTTGAGCCTGTGTTGGCCAGCAATGTGCTGGGTAATAAAAGCAATATAGTGCCCTCTACTGTCAAAATATTTTAAAGTAAAAATACTTTAAAAATACTCATTCATGTATTAGGTATGTATTAGGATTTATATTTGTATTTCTATTTGAATTTGCCCACTGAGTGAAATGATGGAGAAACATAAAATGAAGACAATAATACATTTTAACAAATCGCAGTTAATAATTTATTAGCTACCAATAAGATTACAAAAACATAATACTACAAAGACAAGTCTCTACAAAATGAGTACAGTTAGAAAACACTGCAATAAATAATATTAATTTCAAGAATTTATACACTTTTGTTAGTTCCTTCAAGTTTAGTTACAGTTTAAACATCATAAACATCATACAATCAGTGGTTTAGGTACATGGTTTGGATTTTCTTCTTAATTCTGGTTGGACCGTGATGGTCCTGAAGCCACGGATAACAGTGGGGTTGTTATCCAGTCTTAGGCTTGCGTGCAGCATCTTCACTCCTGCCATCTTTGGTGTAAAGCGAACTACAGTCTTCATGGTCTCTTTGGGCTGCAGAAGCGCAACGCTGTAGCAGGAAAGAAGAAAACAGCTTAAAAACGAACACAGTGGACTTATTATACATTCAGTGTCACTAATGTGATTTTAAATATATGGCAATATTGTGTACATATTGGAAGAAAATGTATAAGCAGGTCACTGGTAAAGATCATATACAAGGACACTGTATATACAAGGATGAAATGTTATGGGTTAGTATTACATATTACATAAAGGCAGCACTCGTGCTCTCTGTGAGATGAATATGTGTGCATATACACACTCAATAACTAAGCCTTGTTCAGTACACACATTCTGTTTAAATTGCATGTCTACATAACATACATGGTTTCTCATGCCAAAAGACTGTCATTTCAGCCTTCTTAGCTAAAATGCTTGACGCTGACAATATCGCATCTGTAAGTCAGTCACCGCACCCAGTTCAGACATGTACTATTTAGTCATTTAGTGGGTGGAAGTTGACGTCATGACACGTTAATGAATGGAACAGTGTAGGCAGTGTCCCATATCTTTCTCTCTCTCTCTTGAGACAACTTAGATAAGATCGAGGCCTAACTTTCAGAAAGTGTAGTGGTACAGTATTCACGGGAAAATGGTAGCGCAACTAGCACTTTCAAAAAGATTTTTCCCCAAGAATAGAGATGATCTCATTATTGCAGTACTTATGGGAAAGCAGGCTGAATCAGAGCAGAATGGAATGAGGTCAGATTGAACTGCACTGAACTGCGAGTGAACTGAAAAGCTCTCCACATACTTGATAAGCACGTTGTCCTCCAGCAGGCCTGAACCGGTCACAGTCAACACACCTCTCACCGCCACGGAGAATGGATTGGTGAATGCCACCATAGCAACCTGGTGTCTCTGGGCAATGATGGTGTCCTCATGAGAAACCTGGACAAAACAAACAGTGATATTGATACACGGTCAGACAGCTTTCCACAAATTTGTATGTAAATATTTCCATTATACATTTAACTTAAACGTTTATTGCTTCTGTCAACAATGCTTGATGATATAGATTAAAACTGTGCCACTGAAAAGGGTAGAATAAAAAAAATATTTATTTAACATTCTGACTTGCACTATTATCAGCTCTATACAATGCTTCTGCCAACAGTGCTTGATGATATAGATTAAAACTGTGCCACTGAAAAGGGTAGAATAAAAAAAAAATGTATTTAACATTCTGCCTTGCGCTATTATCAGCTCTCTACAATGCTTCTGTCAACAGTGCTTGATAATGTACACTATATAGACTGAAAATGTGTAATTGAAATGGAAAACTAATTTAAAGACTTCTCTTTCTCCTCTGACTTTTTTAAAACCTGGCTGTCGTACCCATATGTTGATAATTGGACTGGTGATGTTAAACTCTTCAGAGGCCATGACTCTCTCCTGAGTGGCCCCACCTATTACGACTGCCGCCAGATTGACTAGCTGCTCATTCCCAAGTGCTGCATACTGACTGTACGAGATCTGGTGTTGTAGCACTTTACCTAAATAAAGAGCAAGAAAAAAAGTATTAGGTTACAGTGATAACAGTGATAACGTTCTGGTTAAGTTATTATTCATTATTATGAATATATACATAATTTCATCAAAATTCCTAAGTAACATTGCTCAATCTATTACACAATATTCTTGAAACACAAAGACAAAAGGTTAGAATGGGTTTGGCAAATACTTTCCCTCATTATAAACATCTCCCAGGAAAATTGTTTTATAATAACTGAATTATATACTTTAGAGTTACTGTTACTGAACTCATAAACTAGTTTCCCCTAACATGGATTAAACCTAGTCTTTATTCTGCAATTAACCAATGAAAATCATTTTACTCTAGACTAGGGTGAATCTGTGTCTGAGAAACCAGACCAAGGAACTAAACGTATACACACACATATGCAGGAACATGCTTATAGCTGGACACACACACACACACACACACACACACACACACACACAAAAACATACTTTCATAAGGAGCAAGACAAATGATGTTATGGGCCTCCCAGAAGGTATCAGATGGACTGCTGTGATAGTTCTTTGCCTGAGCATTCACGTGTTCTCTCACTGTCTTCATGATGCTGCCTTGATTAGTGACAGTGACAGAGAAGGAGATGTTTTCTCCAACCACAGGCACTTTACGAAGGCTCAGCTTTACAGAAAGATCTTGAGCTGGTCCTATGCACAAAGATACAGAAAAACAGAGATCTCATCTTATTTGCAATAATCTCAAATACAGCAATTAACAACAACATTAATGAAAAATAACAGTAGTTATTTTTCATTAACATTGTAGTCAAAATAACAGTAGGAAATTAATTACCAGAGCTGCTAGCTGAAGGTGGTTCTGACACTGAAAGCAAAATATTCAATACTTAATAAGGCACATATAATATTAAAACAATATATATATATAAATGCATTAGAATATCAAAATCTAGGTGATATTACACAACAGGATATGATATAGTTAACAATACGCAACATTTTAAACAGACTTACTAGGACTTCTGGATCTGACAGATGGCTGTAGAGCTGCATTGATGGAGAAAATATATTTTAGGCATTTAAAAACACCAATGAAAAATAGATATTTTTAAAATATCCCTCTATCTCTTTCTCAGTCTCTGTCTCTCAGTTCCTCTCTTTTCACCTTTGTTGTGTTTATAGGTAGCAGTGATGTCCTGTGGTCGGTTGGATCCCAGGCTCTTGGTGCAGATGAGAGCACCCACTCTGTCTGTGTCAGTGGTGTAGCCCAACACTTGCTCTTGTTGCTTGATGTACACACGCACATCAGCATTAACTTCAGCGTAGATAAACTGGATGTCATAGGCCATGTCAATCCGTCGCGCCCGAATTGCTTTTACTGAGGCAGGACCGCACCTGTATACTCCTGTGATGGGATGGTACATGGGAGCCTTACGCACTACTAATGTCTACTAATGACTATAACTAATTCCAGAGATTAATGATATGCTTTAGCTAAGGAAACAGGACAGACCTCCGCTTCTCTCCTGTGGAGTTGGGTCGAGAACCTGCCAGCCATCAAAGCCTGCTCCCAGGTCTCCTCTCTTCATCCAGCACTCCACCCACACATGAAAGTTCCTGCAAGGAAGATACAATAAGCTTTAACCCCCTTCCCTTATTTTTGTGCCTATTATAATTTTTTAAACCAAAATAGTAAGACTATATTGCAACTGACCAAAAAATTTAAGTAGTTTAATCAAATTAGGGTTACAGAGGAAGATAGGGCCACTAACACAACTCACCAGATGCTGTCACGGCTATGTGGTAGCTTTTCCCCTTTCTCAGTGTAGAATTCCTCAATCACCATGTTCCCATTAGTGTCGTGAGCTGAGTTATAGTTGGTGACCACACGAGTCGGGATGCCGAGGACTCTCATTACTAATGAAGACACAGTGTTTCAGGCCACATTTTCCTCACAAAAGCACGTATCTGATATCTTTCTTAACAACAATGACAACTCGTATCATTCAGTACCTGTGCACATAACAGCAGCAAAAACCCAGCACTGTCCGTATTTGACGGGTACGAAGCCGGACATGGCCCACTGTTTCAGAATGCTTCCACTACCTGTCCACTCTGACGGGTGCACACCACCACTGTAGTCCTCCAACCAGTTCCCCTGCAGCACGCCGCAGTCATCATTACTGTTTATCTGCTCATAGAAAAAAACACTATCAGTACACAGAAAAGGGAGTGAGACTAAGACAGATACAGGAGAGGGGAGGGAGAGGAGGATGAGAAGTTGCCCACCATAGCTGAGACGACTCTGCTGATGTAAACAGGGTCAGAGCGATTAGCATAATCACTTTTCCAGTTTTTCTTGTGTTCAGGGCTCACTTGCAGCAACATCATACAGATCTCCAGGATACCATTCTCGTACTATAAACATGATTAATATGTTAGTCTACTGCACCTCCACCCACACCCAAAGTACATACCATACTATTTCTCTCTGATCGCACTACATCATTTTACATAGACAACAAAAAGGCACTCCAACACTTTCTGCATCATGACAATGTACATTTTATATAAAAAATGTAAGCTGGATATTCAATTAAGTCTTCTGTTAGTATGGTCAATCAATATCTGTGAAGGTTTTCAGTCATCCAGGTCATTACATTTGAAAACTGTGTCAAACATTTTTACAGTAGCTTGAGAAATCTTAGTCCAACATTTATTTCACATAGGAGAAGACCAAAGTTCAAACTTAGAGTACACTTCACCATTCCTGTTGTTCTCACCTGATCAAAGCCCCATGGCCTGAAGCTAATGTTTTTGGCCGTGCCCTGGTACAGCAGACCAAAGTCATTCCTCACATACTCTTCCCTCTGACTCTCATCGGGCATGTAGACGCAGTCAGCTGAAAAGTACACAAACACACACGCGTACATACACACACACACACACACACACACACACACACACACATAAATATGGATCTAGGATGGCTCTATCAAAACAGATAATTTTCTTAAAGATATGCTAGAGATTAATTCAAAAAGTAACACTCAAGCTCCAGGATGCAGTCAAGCACTTCTCTGATTACAACCACGCCCCCTAGTACGGCTTTGTGCTGTGATTGGACAGTGATTGCATTTCACTTTTTTAAACAGTTGTGATTGCTTTTTGATCAGGCATGGAATCTTCTCCATAGTTATGGGATTAAGAAGAAGGGGAGGGTGAATGTAAAAACAGAAGAGTAGGCTACTGGTGTAATTTGAAGCTGAGGGTGCTGGAGAACTCTGTTCCTGAGACAGCAAAGATAACAATTTAGTTAGAACACTGACAACATGTCTATCCTTTGTTGTTTGTTAGGTACATAGCTTATGTTGCCTAATGATGACCGCTCGGTTCATTCAATTAAGTGGTAAATGGGGCTGTATCAAGCTATAACATACACTGACTATTCTGATTAGATTTACTAAAATACCCGTTGCTTTGCTCTCGGTTCTTCCCTCAAGCATGTTTTCCCACAACGAGATACAGATTTGATCTGTAGGTCTCTCCGATGTTGCATGTTTTATGAGACGTTTGTAGTGTCTTCAGTTATGGAGAGTTAAATTCTTGCTTCATGAGCACATGTAGCAGGTGTCTTGTTAGAAGTGGGTCACATATGCTTATTGTTAGTGTTCTTGAGAATATCACAAATTTATGGCACTTCAATAAAGTTATGTTTCTGTGTCTGTGTCTGCTTAGTGCTTGTTTAATTAAAGCAACATTCTGTAAAAGCCAAATGACACCTCAGCTATGCTACAGTACATTCCTATGATAAGGTTGCTATGCATTTCTATCAGTTACTGTCACAGGCACCCCACCTTGCGGCAGTGCACGCGTGGCGGTCGCCATGGTGACGCTCGCCGCGTGTGAGCTCAGTTCTGTATTGTTAGTCTAGTCTGCCCTGTCTGATTATGTTAAGTGTTACCAGCTGTTCCTCGTCTGTGTTTAGTATAAGTATCCCTGTGTTTCAGTCCTGCCTTGTCCTTGTTCATTGATGTTAATGTTATGTGTAGCTCTGTGTATGTCAGTTTAATAAATGTTTCTTTGTGCTGCAACGGCTTGCGCTTGTGACCTCCGCTACGCAGTGACATCAATGCAATCTTTTAAAAACAATATGCCTGGTTAAGAGATTGTTTAAATGTAAACCAACAAAATATCATGTGTTTGCATGATTAACTTCTTTTTAGCACAGAGATACATTTTAATTGAACAATATCAAAGGTTGGGTCATTTCCAGGTCACACTGCCAGATCAGTTCAAAACCTGTAAGCTAGAATTAGCTAAGAAATGGCAGAAAAAAGAATGACAAATATCATTTCTTCCAGCCCAAATGGACTGAGAAATTAGCATTTGTGGAAAAACCAGAGTACACGTATTGCAATGAACATCTTGCGTTGTTTAAAAAATCTAATGTAAAGCAGCGTGTTGAGACTGTCACGCGCACGCCACACGCTTTGTGTTTTTGTGTGTACCCCTGTCTCGTGATGTTAAGTGATCCCACCTGTGTGTCGTTTGTCAGTGCAATCAGTGTATATATTTAATCCCTTGCGTCCCTGTCTAGTTTGTTGGTTAACGTTTGGTGTCATGCCACCCCCGCTGAACCGTGACAGAGACCCTTTACGCTGTATCTGCCTATAAAATATGCTCAGGCTGACTACAGGAGAAAAGTCTGTGCTAAAGAGCAACTCCAGAAGCCTTTTTTCCTGTTGTCATGCTCTCTGGTTCAAACACCATCTGCGTCCCCAGCTGCTGAGAGGGGGGTCACACTCAGCGCCATCGAAAAAGCTTAATGGCAGCAAGACTGTTCTGTATAACACAGCCTGTGTGTCTCTCGCGTCTTCGCTCTTGATCTGCATGTGTTTAATTGCGAGCTGATTGTGCGCTGTACTAGTGGAATTAAAAGCTCATTAAAGCGTTATAACTGGCGCCGCTTTGATAAACGCTCTAAACCTGGCGTGCGGAAATGGCTTGTTTCACCGCGCTAGTAAACTTTATTTGATCATATACAGTGATAACGCATGTTTATAATAATCTGACGGTCCAATACAGACAATTTGCAAGATATATTTACTTACTCATAGTGAGAGCACCGAAATGAAGCTCCGCGCTCCAATGAACAAATGACGTTGCAGCCAGTGTGAATTGAAAAGCCTGAACTGCACAATAAATAAACATCACGGCTCCAGTTCTGGAAGGATTAGATTTTGTTGTTTGGCGCTGCACGTCGGTTGATGTTAAATGTGTTTGGAGAAGTTTTACTCGACATACTACTTCCGGGTTCTGCGCGCCACATTCAGGAAAACTACCCAAGTAAATCTATCGAAAACTATGAAAACGAATAAAAACAGCCTTAAGGAGTTCGGAAACCACGACCGCATGTGCAGCAGTTTCACAAGAAGTTATGAATTAAGACAAATACACCAGTTGTCTTTGTATTCTTTCACTACCGTGCGGTAGAAACAAGATTAAAAAATTCCCACTGTTTTCTCATTTATAGCCCACTGGTAAACCTCCCACCACCATCTGTCCTCTAAAATAATACATTTACAAACCCTGATTTTTGGTGTTCTCTCACTAGTGTGGGTTTTTGACGAGCGTCTTTGGGTCAGATAGAATGAAATAAGCCCCGCCCCCAGTACTTGTCGACTTCACGGTGCGTCACTCGCGTCTAAGGCCAACCCCCAACTTTTTTGTAAAATACGCTAAAAACGGAACATTACTTTTGTTTAAAGTCAGAAATGATCAAAATAAGACATAATACAGTTTAAAATCATGTTTTTGTTACATTTTTCATGCAATTCCCTGGAGTTGCTCTCAGCAAAAATACACTGGAAATACTGGAATCTTGAAAAAAAAAATTTTCTAGTTGCACACATTCTGAGAAATTCTCAACTAGTAAAACAAGCTGTTCATTCCTGCTGCAACTACAACAATAAAATGTGTATTAATTAGGTTTATGCCAGTATCACAAGATTTATTTATTTAGGTGTATTTCGCTCTGCCAGTTAAAAAGCTTCTCGACCCTTAGACTAGCCATTCTTGTTCTGAAATTCCTGATTTTAGTTTTAACATGCATATAACCATTCACTGACTTTGCACTTCTTTGTATCATTCTATTGGAGCAATGGACTACAGAGTGGTGCTCACAACATTTAATAGAGCACAACATGACAGCATCACTCTCTCACCTGGTCTCTGCAGAAGAACGGGCCTGGCTGACTATTACATACTTGGCACATGGAGTCGTCAAGGTATGGATCAATCTGAACCTGAAGCAAGTGCAAGAAAAAAGCATAAACAGGTAGATTATAGTTGACAGAGAAAATAATTCTATTACCCTGAATAAAGCTGGACTCCTCATAGCAATACTCCAGATAGTTTCTTGGATGCAGCCGATGCTCTCTCCTGTCTGTAAATATTTCCCGTCTTACCTTCTTGGTGAATTTGACGGTCTTGATCTCCACAAATGCAGCACTCAATGCTTTTAGGTAACTCTTCTGGTTCCTGAACGTCACGCGTCCAGATCCTGTAAAAGCCAAATGTCACAAACTGAACTGTCATAATGTAATGCTCAGGACAAGGCGACAAGTGCAGTCAGGGGCTTGAAGGCAGACCTATTGGATATTTGTGCTTGTCTGTGTCGATCCCAGCGTACGCAACGTCTCCGAACAGTTCCTCCATGATGTGAGCCAAAGCTTCAGCGTTCAGCATGCCGTGCAGAGCCCCCACAAACACTGTTCTACTGGGAAAGAGCCGCAGCGAGGGGCAGCGCACAAAATTACTGTCTGTGGTCACCCATGGGATTACCTGCACCTATGTGTACATGAGGAAGAGAGAACGTATCACAATCTTTATCCACTCTATCTCGCTCCTGTATATGAACATCTCAGGTGAAAGAAATCCCAGCTGAAACATGGACCAAACAGCACTCTATAGTGGCGTTTCCATCCACCAGTTAATGCACATTTTGAATTTGTGCATCACAAAACCTGAATGAATACGGAAATTGAGAATCTTTTACACTTGGATGAAGTAGAAAAGCTAACATATTGATAAGGAGCAGATGTGATACATCTGGAAATGGAAACGGATTTTTTGGGGAAAAAAGAAGCACAGTAGCAATGAGTTACAGTCTTACTGGCTATATCTGAAATCATATGCTGCCATATTAAACAGTATGTCAAAATAGTACACCACACTAAATTGCACGTCAAAATAGTATGCCACCTGTGGTACTTACGAGCTTTGGTAGTGACACGCTATTTTGTATTTAGTGTGGTTTTGAATGTAGCCCATAACTGTTTGATTACGTAATCTGGCTTCATGCTGATTAGAATGTTTGTGTAACAGTTTATAAAAAGTCACAGTTTCTTTGGCATCCTTTTTGAAAGTTTGTTTAAAAGCTGCGAAACATCTAGATGGAAACGTACCTTATGAAAACTCTACAAGAGGAATCCAGGCCTGCATGTGATACTCACAACCTTACAGCGTATCCTCTTGCTAGACATCTTGTAGTAATACTCCAGATAATCTTCAGGATGCAGGTGTCGCTGGTTGCAGGTCTGCAGCAGAGCCTTCACTGATATCTCCGACTCAAACACTAGGTACACGTAACCTACAGAGATACCGGAGCTACTGGAGGAGGCCGCTATTCATTTTAGGTGTTTAAGCCTAAAGAATCAAAATCACTCTTAAGCCCTATCCGGACGGGATTAGTTTTTTTAGGATGACATTTGTCATAAAATATTTGCACGTCTCCTCGGTGATAAAACTCTTGTATCCGGACGGCTATAAATGAACACTGGAGCTAGTTGAACTCCTATGAACCCGGATGTTTGTGTCGCACATTGTGATATACTCACATTATTGAATCATTTGTTTATTTATAGAACACTACAATCATGATATTGCGGCATATGTTAATATAAAATGAGGCTTAATATCGGCTAGAGCTGTCATGGTTTAATTTAATCAGCTTGCGGGATCGCGCTCTTTCTTTTGATCACATTTATTTTCTTTTTCTTTCGAACGAGCTCCCAGTAAAAAATGTTTTTCTACACGTTTTAGAGACTCTTCTAGAGCATCCATCATATTGTGATTGCCGAAAATAATATCTCTTAATACGCAGGCAAAGACGACTAAATACGGCTAAATACAGTATAAATAGCAGCGGCCAAAAGACTGTTTTTGTTTCCCAATGCAAGAGGCGACATCTGCCTATAAAATCAGAGATGCCTCCGCACGGGACTAAAATGATCAGACCACCAGTGAGTTTGTTTTAAAAAAAAGAAGGTAATTCAAGCTGGAATTCTCTCAGGGAGAAAAACACTGACATTGCCGATACGAACGAAAAATAAAATCACCCAGCAGCACCTGCAAATAATGGAATTACCCCACCTCCCCATGTAAATCTAATCCCGTCCGAATAGGGCTTTGTACTGTATCTGGAACCTGTCGTAACTGCATTTCCACTAGGCTGATTACCTTGAGGTGGGCATCGAGGGTGTTTACCATCCTTACCAGGCCACTCCACTTTTAGACATCCAAACACATTAAATGTGTTCAGAAGATTCCCTGCAGAGACAGGCAGAGACATGCTTTTGTTTACTGATAAATTAGAATAGTCTTATAGAATAGAAATAGAATAGAATAGAAAGCTCCTTTATTGTCACATATACATATACAAGTACAGTACAGTGAAATTGATTCTTCGCA
>JAOUQW010000015.1:10429226-10442062 GCA_028565825.1 Olivaichthys viedmensis
ACATGATTGGCTGATTAGATAATTGCATGAATGAGAAGGTGTACATGTTCCTAATAAAGTGCTCGGTGAGTGTATATCTTTACATTTGTAGGAAGTTTTAAATATCTGTTTCTATAAACCAAATTTCATCATGTTAAATTTAGGAGAATTTAGGCACATGATAGGTTTAGTCGTTTTGCATCATGGTGAATCCACTGTTCACAGTTAGGACTTTCGAGAGCTTGCAGATCCAAATTGTGTATTAAATAATTTGAAACGAGTATCTCCCTCCCACCATATAACGGTGCTGCTCAATTGCTGTTGTTTACTCTGATATGAGATACAATTTTCACATCTGTCAGTGTCAGGCTAAGTGGCGCAACAAATGGCTGAGCAGCGAGAGTGGAATGTCAAACATGTTGCGTAATCACAACCAAAAGTAGAAACCGATCCTGTGCAACACCACAACACCAGTCTGTTGAGCAGGGTACCACACGACCATCACAATCCAACTCCATGAGCTATTTTCCTTTAATTTTCATATGCTGGTCAAAGCAGAA
The DNA here is from genome assembly GCA_028565825.1 of Olivaichthys viedmensis. NCBI lineage: Eukaryota > Metazoa > Chordata > Actinopteri > Siluriformes > Diplomystidae > Olivaichthys > Olivaichthys viedmensis. The sequence goes on from JAOUQW010000015.1 coordinate 10,429,766, forward strand.
TCATGTATTTTTAAATGCGGACTCCCATTCCGACTCTGCATATCATAGTTCAGTTTTATCTAAAATGTAACAGCAATCACAAGAGATCCTGATATTGCTTCTAGGAAGGTAAAAGTATGACTGTGTAGTAAGAAAGAAAGTCATCTTATTAGAGCTACATATACATGTATTTATGATTGGGGTTTGCATTGTTATATTTTTTTCCTGTGATATTCAACATGTTTTTTAAATGCCCAAAAAGGTTGAACTGACATGACAAAAATGGAACATGCTGAGAAGTTAAGGTTTCAAAAGTAGCCTGCAATCCTTAGTAAATTTCTTGTCTTCGTTAGAAGGCCAATGCTGAGAACTGTCCATCAAACATGTACCACACTTGCTATAAAGTCACACTGCATAGCCTAATGAGGCCATTCCTATTACTGATTATCCCTTCCTGACATACACAGAGGCATTTAGACTCTGATAGTGTATGACTTCAAGTTGTGAAGCAATGAAATTGATCTGTCAGCGTAATGACAGACCAGCACACAATGACTGACAGAAAATGGGGAGCTCTCGCCATTTAGGTCTTCACTAAATTGAATATTTAGGTGTTACGCTTGCTAGGTTTCTATTTGACTAAATAACAGTTTAGAGAAACACACTAGTAGTTAAAGGACATTTATGCTCTACAATAAAAGTAGAACACATCAACATACAAACATACAACATTTGTTAGATTATATGCATTTTTTTCAGATCTGTAACCATAGCATCTTTGAAAATCTAGCTAGCTATCAAGTTGAATTATTTATCAGAGAGAGGCCCTACATAATGCGGCCTCATAGCATGCAATGGGCCCTTTGATAATATACTCACCACTCAGATTTGACCTTTGAAGATGTAGTAGTGCATTGCACCCTGGAAATGGCATTTATCTCATTCAGTACCTCTGGTATATCTGCAATCATGCTGTCCTCATTGCAGCCTTCAATGGCATAGAGCTTTGTTAAGGTGCACTTTCAGGTGAATCAGAATATTTGACTCTTATTCAGAAATGGTCCTAAGGACTTGACTGAACAATGGGAAATAGAATAAGGGACTTGGGGGGATAGCAACCTCTGGGCATGGGATCGCAAAAGGCTCACATTAACAGTTTTAATGTAGTGGTCCAAAAAGCAATTTAAATGCAACAACATGACACATGCTTCAACTACTACTGCTCACTCATTTTATCCTGGAGGCAATCAAACCGTTAGTGTGTACAATACCCATATGAGAAAAAGTTAAATATAGTGTACACGAATAAGTAAAAGGATTTTGTTCATGGGGCATGACCATTAGGAAGCATTTTTATGCACATATTACAATAATTAAATAAATCTATAATTAGTGGAGATGTTATTCTTAGGTGTCACTAAATGGGGTTTAAAGTGGTATGTGCGGTTTAACTATTGGTCTAAATAATATGGGTAATGTCCTTATTGACTTACTTTAGAGTGTCTTGAAAAACACCAGGTATAAGCATGGAGTGTCTCTGGGCTAACTATTTTATTAAATATTGCATAGTCCAAACAAACCAACCAACAAACAAAAATACACTACAGGTGTAAAAAAAGTCTATATTATGACATACATCCCTATAGTAAACCAACAGACGTCAGAGGTCATAAAGGCTGTTTTTGTCGATTTTGATGTCACATTGACATAACACCTGAGCCAAGTGACGAAGATTTTTGTTGGCAAAATGTTGTGTTATTTTCAGGGCTGTCTTATATTAGAACATTATGACAACTGACTTTGTACCTCAGTGTACTTCTGGGATGTCAGAGTCACATAATGGTGATGATATGACACGTCCAACATCAAAACCAAACTCAATCTAATTTAGGGTCAGAGAAAATATACACAACTGTCATTACAACTGTCATGATTTTATCATGTGTGACATATATATGAATGTCATATATATTCATATAAATCTTATAAATAGTCAAATGAAACTCATTTTACTTAAGAGCAAGGGAAATTATGCATAACTCTGTCATTACAGTGTCATGACATTATAAATGTTTATGTAGGCCTATGTCAGTTGTCATGAAGGGCTTATGTAGCCCTATATACACTAGTAAAGTGTTACCGAAACATAGCATCTTATAGTCCCAGAGTGAAGTAAATCACACAAGAGCAACTTCCATGCACCACTTTAGTGGTGAGCCTCACTTCTGGTACTGCCTAAATAAAACCAATCTTATACTGTGAATGTGATAAATGAGAAATCTTTAAGGTCAGACTAGTGATCAGCTGTAATATGTGGGGGTTAGGAAGGGGAAGGGAAGTATTTGTTTGTTCATTATCTGCTCCAAACAGCACAGCTCCTGTGAGAAGCATGGCAGGAGAGTAGCTTATCGAGTGTCAGGATCAGAAGGGTTTGGATATTATCACTCTAGCAGCCTCAGGGTCTCTGATCAGTCAGCTGAAACCAACAGCAGAGTGAGGCATTTTCTTGTCTATATTAATATAGGTCCATTAAAATTTATAAAAATTCAGTCTGTGGACAGCTGACAATAAGTTAGTGAAAGAAAATCATAGTGAAATAGATTGTGAGATAATAGGGTATTCCAATAATAGATTTGCTGCTAAGTGGTTATTCATTTCATTGCCTTTCTGAGTAAATTACTGTTAATTTGAAATAATTTATTTGAGATATTCCGTCCTCAATTTCTCACTAAGTCTGAGCCATTTCACATCCCACAAACGTTTTATTTCATTAGGCAATTATTCAAGTGATTGTTCAGTTTGCAATCCACAAAAGTCAAGCCTGCACACAGGCTAAACCTTCTGCTCAGATTTGTGCAATGTATAGAGGCATAGGAGCTGTGGGTAAGATCTGTTTACTGTAGTTTTAGTACATGACTTTAAGGTTTCACTTAATGCTCCCCTACTTAAATATTCTCAGAGATAATGGTTGTTACACAACTTTTATAGGTAGGCCTTTTACAAGTTTACAAGTTTACTCAAACATTACTCTTACACTAATTAATTAAATGTACAGTGACAATTGCCCTTTAAGCTCTTTAATAAAATTTACACTTAGATGACTGTTTCTTTTCTTTTTTTTTTTTTACTTCAGTGTTTGTTATATCACAATTTCGCAATACATTTAGTTGCATTCAATCGTCTCACAGTATGTGCAGACTATGACTAAAGCTCACTAGGACTGGGCCAATCAATTCCGAAAAGAGACACTAACCTCAGTTGCTGCTAAAAACCACAGCTAAAGTATAGCATCACAACTCATCACCTCAGATTGCCTGTCTATTCACTTGACCTTCACTAAACTGATGCCTTCAATGCTGTCACAAACACGTTATTGTTGATTGCTAAGTGAATGAAAGGTTTATCATGAGGCTTTCCCCATTTGGTCACATTTGTTTTTTTACTCTCCACACATTTTTTGCATTTCCCTACATTCAATTTTCCAAAATAAAAGGTGAAGATTACATAAACAAGAGAAAGTACCCTCAATTAGCAAGGTGTGAGTGTTTTAGTAAGTGTTTTTTACCCACTGCTAAATATTTCCACCCAGTCCTACTTTGGATGCAAGTGTGAAATTGGGATGCAACTCTTTCCCTCTCTCTCTCTATGTTTGTCTTTCTCTGTGGGGCCACCACCAGCCCGTAGACAAGCATCTATGGGGATTTTTCCTGGTGCTCCAGATGGCTAGTCTGCTATTGTCTTCAGCTATTGATTTGTGTAAGACAGCTAATAGTCTGTACTTGGCAGAAGAAGCATTTGATAGCTTGATGAGTCTTGGAGCAGCTGTTACTGAGAGCTGTTATTTGCAATATAAATATGAATGAATGAAGTAATCCTTGGAGTGCACACATTATATTTACTGTATTAGACTGGCACGTGTATTTTTGGAAAGCCCAGAGAAATCAGGATTACATACAGTACATGATATTGGACCCTAAAATTTACAATGGGCTAAAATAATGGACAAAAAATCTCTCCCTTGAGTGAAGGCCTGTTTCACATCCTGGACTACTGGAAATGCCTTCCTTCCTTCTTTTTACTTTGTTCTTTTTTTTATTTTTAGAAAAATGTAATCAAAGCATGACAAGTCTATGCTCATCAACAACTATGTGCTAATCAACACTTTCAGAACTGCCTACAAAGACTAAATCGAGAGCCTTGTGATGGATGGTGAGAAAGCTTCATTTCGTGTGATAGTTTAATGGGAACCCAGTGGAATACAGAATGGTACCCAGATAAATTCTTATTCTGGGTGTCACAGAACAATATTTGTTGTTTTTCGACAGTCTGCTCTTTAACAGGATGCCCAATGCTTTTTTTTTATTTTTTTTTAAACATGCAAGGGGTTGATTAGTTGCTGTCACGAATTGTTTCCGGGGGTGCGCGGACACAAGCACAAAGTCGCTGGGTGCATCAAGCATATTTATTCTCAGAACAGACATCGGGTTTAACATGCAAAAAACTCAAGCTTGCCGTGACAGGCGCGATTCACATACAAACAAACGGAGACAATACAGGACGGACACAGGTGGGTATTTAAACACTTAGAAATTAAGGACGAACAAGGAACAGCGGGGAACATTTAACATGACTCACGTGACACAGACGAGGGAACAAAACATAAACAGAGGGCGCGTGGCCGTCGCACGTGGCGGCCGTCGTCATAGCGACCGCCACGCTATGTCCCGCGCTCAGCCGCGCGCGTGACAGTTGCATTTCAATTCTATATTCAATCTTCATTTCATATAACACATCAACAAATAATGTTGGGCCAATATAAGACAATACATATAGATTATATATTAGGCTTCACAAGTAAAATGGAAAAATCCAGAAGCATCCATAAGAAAAATCTAAAATCTATATATAGAATAGCAGAGATCATACACATTTAGAGTAAATGTAATTATAGAGAATTTCTCAATGACACTTGGCTTGTAGCATTCTCAGATACTTAATGAAGAGAGGCTTGAATTATAGATGCTTACAAGGAGCATTAATTATTCAAAGTTGTCTTTGTGGTCTTTCAATGGCTGCTGTGGGTAAAATATTGGCAAGGGAAATGCCACCTGCATAATTATGGTGATTAGCTTGGGGCTTCAGCTCACCTCCAGTCTACCATAGATCTTTATTTATCAATGAACCACTCCAGATTGGGAATTAATAGCTTGACTGTTGGATATTAATTGGTTGCTCTGTCAAACAGCAATGCCTTTCCAGAAAAACTTAAAGTAATGTAAAATGACAGGTTGAGAAACCACAGTTAAAAATAACACATTGCAACTTAATAATAATGCAACTTATCAAAACACTTGCTCTGAGCATATGTGAGTGGGTTGAGCAGACACTTTCACATGCATTTGATTCTGTTAAGCTGATTTTTTTAACACTGCATATCTCAGACTCAATAGCACACAACAAAAAAATGTTCAGGATGGTTAGAACAAGTACAATACAAAATATTTACTGATGGAGAATCATTCTGAAAAAGGACAATCTCTTACCCATAGAAACATAATATGTTGTGTGGTATTGACACGTGGAAAGATTTTTAAATAGATGAGAGGCTATATGACTGTCAACTGGCCTCCAACTAAATGACTACATCATAATATGAGCTTTAACTTTTCAGAAATTTCATTGTTTGGTACGTTCTCCGGAAATGTCTACCGATTTGTTGATATTTTTGTTGTATAAACCACCAATTAACATTTGTGTTGGATTTTCAGACACAGCCAGTGTCAATTTTCATGATGAAGTTCCTGTAAATGTCAAGTGCACAAGAAGAGCAATACATTTGCAAACAAAATTACTCCGGTTTGATTTATTGCCCACCAGTTGCTGCCTTTTCTTGTTTTCTAAGCCGGTGAAATGGGCCGCATCAGTTTAGAGGGTGCAAGCTGAAGATTTTTCTAAGCTGTCAGATCTCTCACCGCTATTTCCTTCATCACAAGAGAGGGCATCCGTGCTATTCAGAGAGTGACAGTTCACAATTCAGCTGAGGGCCTGGAAGCCTCCACTTAACAGTCCACCTGACAGGCATTAACACAGTGTCAGAGAATGCCCATAGTCATTCACTGGTCATGAAACTGTCCATGATTCATACTTTCTATCTTACACACACACACCCATGATTCATACTTTCTATCTTACGCACGCACGCACGCACGCGCACACACACACACACACCAATTTTATGACATATGACAGCTAGCTGAAAGTGAGATAAAATGCCTCTCAATTTGCTCAGTCTCTAACAGCAGACTATTTATAGATTTTGGGATAGTTTGTGGTTCTCACCATTTAGAACAGTCAACAACATTGTAAACCAAACCATGCAGTCTATCATTCACAAATTCCACTGTAAGCATTGTATTTTTACTATAATATAGAATTGGTTTTGTAGTCTGAATTCGGAGCTTGTTAATAAACAGAGTACATTCCTAAATGCACACAAGATGGACAGAAAATTGAACAGCTATTTCAGTTATGGAGCATTTAGAAATAAGATGCATGCAGAATGATATGGGGCTATACATTTTACATTTCTTAACATAATGTAGCTCTGGGTATATCCATTTACAACTGAAAGCAAGTTCAACTCATAACTGGATTTCTAGAATCCAGTTTAAAAAGTTTTTGCCACTGAGGTAGATCAAATCATTATTATCTGTTTAAATAGGAACATGTGAATGAATAATGTCTTTGCATGAATACTCATTCGAATTCTGTCCACAAATTAATCTTTTAGATCTGTGAATAACACCTCATGGGCAGAACTCCTGTTTTATATCATGTGATTATGAAAGCTGTCACACTGGGTTGACTCAGTTTGAAGGTTTTCATCCTGGATGAATAGCAGCATATGTACAGGTGATTTTTAATTGGGAAGAGTAAGATGTTATCCCTGTTATCACACTGCAGGAGTCTGCTCTGTTTAGTAATGCTTTAATGTAATCTAAAATGTAGTTAACCATATTGTGAAATCGAATAAAATGATAAATGCAGACAGTGAGCCCGTTGGCCCATTGTTTTTTTTGTTTCAAGGTCTCAACTGAGCAGTACTTTTTTGCAGATGGTTTTTAATGGGATTCTTTGTGGGATTCTGAATACAGCCATTTAAGCACGAAAAAATCATTTCACCTGAATGTTTGCTTGGGGCTCTTTGAAATGTTTAAACTTCTCACAACTCACAACACTGAGAGGTACAAGTACGTTTATTAAATATCAAAGAAAAAGTAAATAGATTTATTTGTGATTCCTTTGCTTCATATGACTATGTGCCAATACACTGTCCTCTGCTTGCACTAAGAATTGTTCCAAAGTTGTTATAAAAAAAAATTCAGGATGCTTCATTGCCACGCAATATTGTTGGAGGTTTCTGGAATCAGTGCCGCTGGAGCAAAGAAGGTTAAGGGCCTTGCTCAAGGGCCCAACAGTGTCAAGCTCGGCGGTCCCAAGGCTTGAACCCAAAACCTTCTGACCAGTAGCCCAGAGCCCTACCCACTGAGCCACCACTGCCCTACATTACCATTGAGTTCTCTAAAAAAGAAAGGAACCATTCCTGAAGCAACTTATTTTGGTGTTGGTATCGTCTGCCAGATGGAAAGGGTTGAAATATGAGGTGTACTGGGTGAAAGGGTTCAAATATTATTTTTTTCTAGCCCTTTACTTGATGTACAAGGAATGCACTGATGGGAGATCACATCCGATTATTTTTGAGGACTTGCTCACAATCCTTTCAAGTTTCTCTTAGTGTGAGAGTCTGTGTTTCCACACCAGACAGCAACAGACACAAAGAGTGTCAGAATGCTTTGGATGATTGCGGAAAATAAACCGCTTCTGCAGCTGCTTTTTAAATGTATGCTTCTTCGGATTTCTGAAGAAATAGAATCTCTTTTGGCCTTCTTGATAAAGTTACTGCATAAAAGTCCCATTTAAGCAAGCTGCTGACATGTGTTTCTGGGATTTTAAATGAGCCTGTGACAGTCATTAGTTCGTTACTTATTCTAATGGACTCTTTGTGATTTTTATATATATTTTTAATTACTTTATAAATGACTAAATAAACTAAATAAAAATGCATGGCCTCTGACCATCCCCCTACTCTCTCTTTTTCTTTCTCTTTCTTTTTCTCTCTCTCAGTGTCAGAAATCAGCTTAAACGCTGTATTTCAGAAGCAAGGTTTTTGCTGTACATGCACTGGGAAAATCTTTGAATTCAGTAAGATTTACTGAAGTACATATCCAGCACACAATATCAAGAACCTCACTGTAATGATAGCATTGATCAGGCCATGCTCATTTTGTCAAGTCGTGCTCTACTAATCAGGTCCAAACTGTAGTATTAGTAGGATCTAATAGGAGCATTATTCTGCTGGAAGATATGGATGATGTGATACAGTGTAGTGTATCAAGAACTGGAACTCAGCACACTCAGCCATCTAGTAATTAGTTCATTGCACTGCAGGAACTTCGAACAAAATGGACATAAACTTGAAAAAAAAAAAAAACAGGTCATTAGAGTTTATCTGAGGATATTAACTTTTGACAGGTATGGAAGTTATAACCGAGGGGTCTAACCTTGAACTACAGGTATGTCTAATTAATTAAATGGGGGACAAAAAGTAAGCTATAACTTGAACATAATTTATATTTGAAAGCATGTATCACTTACTAAATACAAACTCCCATGGCAGTGATTTGTCCCTTTGTATTTAAATATTCAAGCACATCATAACACTTGCAGTTCATATAGGCCTAAATCATAGAGCAGAGGCCAGCATTTCCTATTCTACCATTAACAATTTCTCTCACATTGGCATTTCAGCTAAGTTCAGTAGAAAGGGCATGGATAAATGCTGCCCCCTGATTACTCATCAATGTACTCAGCCCCAGGGTTAGACAGGGAGAACATTACTCCACATGTTACGATTCTACTAGAATCAAAGTATGTGTTTTAGTTTGTCACATTCACTACATTGACTAATGTATTAAAAATAGTTAAATAATATAGCTAGCTATTTGCCTAAGATATAACCATTCGGCACTGATTTAGTGGCCCTGACATGTGACAATAGATGTTTCTTTTGTTAATGTTAATGATATAAATATAATTATTTAATTACATTTAATAAAGAATACCCAAAATGTATGAAACAGTATATACTATATCCACATATGGCCAGAGTCTCTTTTGACATGCTAAGGCTGAGTGAAAAGCAAAGACCATTTTTAAGATGAACTTGAAAGTACACAGTGCCTATATGTGTAATCTGGCTCTCTAACACTTTTATGCAGACTGGATGAGTCACAAGTTGGCAACTAAGATTTCATTATCTCAGAAACCCTGGGTGGCTTGCTAAATGTAATAGGCCTGCTGGCAATGTCCCACAGTATCCAAGAGTAATCGATCCCCCCCCCCCCCGCTGGTCTTATTTCTTCTCTAAAGCAATATGTTAGCCTGCAGTTCTTTAATGTGATCACAATGTGCAACATCCCATCAGTATAGGTTAAAATAGAGTTTGAGTTAGGACAAATTAAAATGTGGGTGAACAGATAGTAAAGCAGCTCAGAGAGACCCAGAAGCATTTCCACATTTTTCAAAACCAAAACCATCGCTTGAAATTAATGTATTGTCACTGGTGAAACCTTCTCATGAAAGATTATGGCCATTAGTTCTGATATATTTGAACGTTTCCAGACAAAATTTCATCCAGATGTGCACAGAAGGAAAGTAAGGAAAAATAAAGAGTCACATTTTCTGCAGCAGTTAAAATAAGGCCTGTACGTTACTCTGAGTAATTCAGCTAGAGGCAGGAGAACATTAGGCAGCAGTCTGGCTCAGTGGGAGTGCAGCTGTGGCTGGTTTCAGCATCAAGACTGGTCTGCTGGATAGGGGACATTATAATAGTGGGGTGGTGGGGTGTCAAATCATCCCATTTTATCAGTAAAAGCTTTTAAAAAGAAGTAAACCAAATCTTACAAAACTAAAGTCACTTCTTAAACCCATAAAATTCTTAAACTTTGCAAATCAGTAAACCTACCAGCAAATATAATGGATGGGTGACAGTGAAAACACATTGTTTCTGTAACTTAAACTGGACTTTCCTCTAATATTAAAATAAAAAAGGAAGAATTTCGAGAATACAAATATTATTTTCTAAAACTGTCCACCTGAACAGATGGGCACCAGAATCAACTGAACACCTCCCAGGGAAAAATGTAAAAGCAAACAAACATTAGGTAAAACAAGCAGTGTGGAGTGGTCACGACAGGAGACATCAGCAGGCTTTGAGGAGCTGTAAAATCAATCCTCGTCCATTCATTGGCAGTGTTGGACACCCACAGGCAGAGTCAGACAGAGCTTCAGTGATTCTTTGGCACATAAATTGGTCTGAACTAATGCCATCTCCAATCTCTGTTTGAGGAGCAACCACACAAGGAACAGCTAAATTTTTCTGTCTCCCATTTTCCTATCCTTGAACTGGTGAAGCATTCTGCCTCGTGGTAAAATCCCCAGGATGAGCAGATAGGCATGATGAAGTGGGCTAAATGAATTAAAAAGGCATAAACATTACATGCACAACTAGCTCAAGTAAAGAGTCAGCCAAGAGTGCTGATGAATTATAAACGAGTATGAAATCAGCATATTCCTCTAAGTGGCTATGCAATTCTTTCGTGACAGTTTTTAAAATAATTTTTACAATGGCATTACTTGTACTTATGTTCGTTTTTCTATTGCGTAAAGTGCCTCAAGGAAATTAAATAAAGAAGCTGCACACAGTAGTAACATGCAAAAATACAGACATAGGTTCATAGGTTCATAAAGCTTATGATAGCTTTATCATAAGCTTTTATAAAACTCTACATAGGACTTCATAGCACTTTCCTGAATGTTGAAAATCCTTTGCATGTGTAATTAACCATCATCTCTGGCTAGGTTTGATCGATAGATTTAGGTAGAGATGGTAAACAACTTTCAGAGATGACCGTTTTAGTTCACTCCGTAGTCATCCAGAGACATTAGGCATGGCAATGGGCGTAATTTAGGTAGCTATGAGTTTTTTTAATCCCTATTATCTCCATGTCCCCATTATCTAGTATTCCCATTCAAGTATGATTATGCCTGATTACTGATATTACAGTAATTAGGTTAGCCAGAAAATGCTAGCTATTGTTAATCTGCATCCTTTAACTAGCTAGTGTACTACAACTGACCCAACCAGATGAAATTTTCTGTCCCTAGAATAACAATTGTTGCGTTCTTGTATTTCATGTTCATGTTAATTTTCAGGATTAGCATGTCACAATTAAATGACGATATAGGAACCAAATCTTAATGTGTTTTATGTTCTGCACTTTTAGCTAGCTGATTTGTTCTATATTTAGCTAACTAGCTAAATATGATTGATAGTTTGTGTAAATAATTTTTCACAGTATCATAGAAAATTATTACTATTGCCTCTTTAGGGCAATTTAACCATCACAGCTGAGTGACATGCAATAGGCTGCAACTACTACCAACATGTTGAGCCTTGTGATCTAGTGTTTTTTTTGTTTTGTTTTTGCCAAGGTTGTGTGAATCTAATTTTCATATATAATATATATAATAAGGTTTTAAATACAGTTGTTTAAAATGTCCATGCAAGTATAGAAACATGTTAGATGCACACCCAAACCTGTGCATCCAAAACTGTAATTATTGTGCAGTATTATTGATCTCTACAAGTAAACACAAACCTTATTTGTCAGTGGCTTTGGCCATGTGCGTGTGTGAGTGCCCTGATATGTGCATATGGTGACAGACAATTAGCATACATACATGTAAAGTCTGTTCACATACAGTGGCTTGCAAAAGTATTCAACCCCCCTGGAAGTTATCAAATTTGTCTGAATTACAAATGATAAATATACATAGTTTTCCTGCCATTTTTTTTTATTGCAAACTCATATTCTCTTACAGTTAATTTTCAAAGTTAAAATTAATTATTGGTCAGCAAATCTTTCAAAGAAATTCAAAAATAATATCCAAGAGGTTGGACATCCCAGTAAGCACTGTTGGATCAATAGCGGGGAAGTGGAAGCTGCATCACACCACCCAAGCACTGCCTAGAAAAGGCTGTCCCTCAAAGCTCAGTGTAACGTGTGTAGCACGGGAGAAGAGGCAGGACGCAAGTGCGTATATTCGGTGTGTTTATTTCTATTAGGGGTAATCCATAAATCATCGTCATAATCCATAGCATGAGTCAGGTAACAGGCAGACAGGCGTAACATAGGC
>JAOUQW010000015.1:10456616-10468880 GCA_028565825.1 Olivaichthys viedmensis
TGCGAAGAATCAATTTCACTGTACTGTACTTGTATATGTATATGTGACAATAAAGGAGCATTCTATTCTTCTATTCTTTTATTCAATAGGGCTATTGATTAGCGATCACTGCAAATTAGTTTTAATTTAACAATATGGCTTCCACCCACATTATTTGAAAGCCTATAAAATAGCACTTGATCCAGCACATACTATTTTTTTTTTGCATGATGAACTAGAATTAGCCTACTGTTTTGTACAGCATCTTAGGCAGGGATGAAAAATGTGAATAGACAGGCCACAAAAATAAAAAAAATATTTTATTTTGTATGATGTGCATAATTAATTGTTTAATGTGTTTCACAATTTAATGTGGCCTTGAGATACTAAATCGAGGTATGAAATCGTAATTTGTATGCGCGATGTAGGCTACTTTTTCATGCTTTCAATTAGCTGTTTTGAGTTGTTGAATTAATAAAATAATTCCCATGTTTTGTTTAATTTGGATGTGAAGAAAACGTTCCCAGGGTTTAAAGAATAAGCTGACCCCTTGGGACCCATTTGCTACCGTTACCCCTTGTAGTTCACAATTTTATCCATATAAAATTCAGTCCTTGAGATGTCTCCAATTAAGATGCCATTTCCTCTGAGTTCCTATGTGTGTACGGAAAAAAAAAGAAAAAAAATTTTTTTAAGAACTTTTCATGGCCTCTACAGGGATGATTAATTAATTCATGATGTCATATTTATATATTTAATATAGCCCTAGAATTACATTGCCTACAACATGAATTTCACGGTGAGATATTGTGGTTACAACAAACTGTTAGACAGTGGACTGGACTTAATACTGCTCCTCGCTTAAGTCGATATAGAATAGAATAAATAGAAGCGCAAGAAAAATGGATTTAAGTTTAAGGTTAGAATCGCACTTAACAGAAGTACGCCTCTGTTTATGCCAAACTCACGCGCAACTATACATGCAGCTCGTAAAGGCCTGGTTTATACTTCTGCGACTGCGTATCTGCGAACACATCAGGGCATTGTGCGTGGGTGCTTGCATAGGTGTCTGTCTTCTTACGTTGCACGTAACGTGAGCATGTACCAAACTAGAATTTACAGTAAACAGAAAGTGAAAAAGAGAAGTCTTGGAGCAAAAAACAAAGGAGAGAGTTCTGTGTTTCACTGTAGGAAGAATGGATAGAAGATGGAAAGTACTGGAGAAAAAATAAAAGAGAATTTTATTGTTTACACTTAAGATGTATTTGTGGCAATATTACCCTGAAACCCTGTGCTTGTTTTTTCTGTACTGTCGAGTGTTATGTAGGTCTAGTGTAGTCTTGTCACAACGTTTTCGGGTACGCAGACGTTTCCTGGTACACAATCGGATACACCTCCCCACCACAACCAACGTTCACCTGAAGGCTGGTTGACGCACAGCATGTAGATATGCACATACGCGCTGTTAGGATTTTGAAGGTGTGCACGTCAGCCCATCTGTGCGCCTCTGCACTTTACGCTTACCCATAATTAAGTCTAATAAGAGGGGCACCAGATTGTGAGTAGTAATAATTTGCCTAATGTAAAATAAATATGATGCTCAAATTTGGTGAATCCTATGCTATTTTGCTAAAACTTCATAGAAGCTTTATAGTGTCATTGCGTTGGTGTATTGTATATATCGTCACTGTCCAACGAAAAGCATGTATCTCCAAAATTCCAATTTTTCAGGAAAACAAAAAAATACAAAAAAAACATTGACAGTGTGATTTTTCAGCTTTTCATTGGTCATTTAGATGTCAACTGCTATGGGTAGATAGAGGTTTTTGCCCACATTCCAAATATATGAAAAAAAGTTTTTAAAAAACGCAAAAAGTGGAGATACATGTTTTTCATTGGACAGCGACGATATGTATCACATGCATCCTGGAGTTGCAAGGGTAGATATTGACTGAGATTGATACAAGATCACCAAGAGAAAGAGTCGAATACATGACTCTGAAGATTCAGGTACTGCGGATGGAAATCCAATGCACAACACACAGATGGGAGTGAGCCGCCTGCAGTCAGTTTCCCAGCTTCCTCCTGAACAGAGGCTGCTGATAGGTCAGTTGTCCATAGAGATGTCTTGGAGTTCAATTCCAAGTAACACCTACCAGGAATTATTCTGTGGAGACTTAAGGGATGTTATAAGTGCCCTACAAAATTCCAGATGTATGAAGAAAAAGTGTTTTTTGGGTGTTATTCTGTTTTAACACCATGTCTTATGGTAAAACCTTTTTCTGTCCTTGCGTCCAGATTCTTTGGTGAAGCTGCTTTATCTTTTATTGTGTCGTATGTCCACTTGGTTGATTGAGCTGGCACTTTGATGTTGCTTATATATGGCTATCAGGTGAAACTCAGGGATGAGAAGTTGAAAGGATTTGCTGTAGAGGCTGGAGTGCACAGGGTGAGTTCATTGGTTGGATGAATTGGAATCTTGGTGTTGTAGACGGATGGAACATCAAAGGCATTTTTGAGGGTTTTAGCACTGGATGAGTCTCTTCATAGATGTAGACGTAGACATAGAGAAGTGCTAATTGAAATGAACATGCTTGCACCCTGAAATTGAATCCTTGCTCACTTGTAAGCATGTTTGATGGTAGTAGTATTAAATAAGTTTAATAATTGAAAAAATACTGTATTTGTATATATGGAGCTGTGGGACCTAGTGGATCTTGTGGCAGTGGTGACTCAGTGGTTAGGGCACTGGGCTACTGATCAGAAGGTTGTGGGTTCAAGCCTCAGCACCACCAAGCTGCCACTGTTGGCCCTTGAGCAAGGCCCTTAACTCTCCCTGCTCCAGGGTCACTGTATCATGGCTGACCCCGCACTCTGACCCCAGCTTACCGATATGCGAAGAATGAATTTCACTGTACTGTACTTGTATATGTATATATGACAATAAAAAGGCATTCTATTGTCTTAGAAGCAAAAAGTTTAATCATAACACTGATGTGAACAACAAAGAGTGTGCTTTATTACAATAGTCTGACTGAGTAAATGTGTAAGTCTGACTTGTAAAAGTAAGACTTTTTCCAATTCTGCAGTTTATAGTACAACTTGCAGAGAGATCGCTGGTTACGAATGTAACTGTGGTTCTATAATTAAGTGGAAGAAGGGAGCAGGCGGCAGTGCTGAAGATATCTATTTGTGCTTTGAGAATTGAGGTAGAGAGTTGTCACTATGGAGTTAAATCAGATTCACCTGAACCTGAATCTATATATTTGTATATATTGTGTGTGAATTCACCTCTTTGTAATTGACATCTTGAAAATTCAGGTTTTTAAAAGAAATCTGGTATCTCTGAGGTCACCATCACATGCCTGCATCAATCATTTCACAATCTGGGGCGACTGCTTGTTATTCATAAAAATTATTTAAGTCAGTTGGTGATAAATTTAATCTACATCTACTGTTTTCATCAGTAACAGAAAAATGATGGCTGTCCTGCACTCCCTTGTCATCACTGTCGCTGTCCATGATAGGAGACATTCACCATGGAAAATAACGCCTCAAATGATAATGACATTGCTTGGTTTAAAAAATAGATTTACAACCACGCTTACAGTCAATCAGGGTAGGGAACAAAAAATCATGTTCCTACCCCTTCTGTGAAACTGCGTTCTGGGGAGGGGGTAAAAATCCCTCAGACAACAACCTACGAATGTGCTACTGACACCAAATAAAATGATTGATTCTGATCACCAATAGAAACTATAAATAAGTAACTACATTGTTTGAATAGTGTTGGAAAATGTATCCATAAGGTTAATGCTAGCTAGGAGATGCTATGTAGCTAACTAAAACTGTCAGTAATGTGCATTTACGGTAACACATAACTTTAAAGCAACCTATAGTAAATAAATAAATAATCAATTTCAACATTTAGAAATAATCAATTTTGATGAACAAGATTCAATTGAGTAATTAGATCTTTCCCCTTTTTTTCTCTTGCATATGAACAACGTGAAAAAGCTGAACTTTTCAGCTGTATAATGTCGATGTTTGAGTAGCCTCCTTGGAGATATGAGGTTAGATGTACAGATTTCATAGCCAATGGACTTATGATATTTTATGACATCCAAGTCATTTTGGACCATATCTATTGGTCCATTTGTCTAGAAACATTCACACAATGTAAAGGACAGTGATGTACAGAAGGAGAAATTTCAACCAATATTGCTGAGGTGCATGCATATAAACCTCAGTGATGTGTTGTGATTGGCCAGGACTAAGTTCAACCTGAATTTTTAGAGCCTGGATTTCCATGACCTCAATTTTCTCAGCAACCTGACAGAGAACATCTCCAACTGGGTGCCATTCTGGTCAGATGGCAAAGAAGCCAACACAATAGGCTGATTCATAAAGTGAGGGGACAAGACTGAAGCAGGAATTCTGGATTGTCTACAATGAAGCTTGACTAAAATCTGGTTCCCAGTGCTAACAGAATGAACTTACTGACAGTGTGTATAGTTTATCCACAGGCTGTTCTATTGTTAGTAAAGAAAAAATGCAATTTTTAAGGGATAACCATTTAATTACTGACTCAGACACAGGGTCTAAGAGGGCCAGACAGAAAGAGTCAAGCACTACAGTCAGGTCCCATGGTGGCATCTCACAACCTTTGGAGGGCATAGCTAACTAGCTTCTTTTAAGAATGCTATTACCAGCTGGTGAGAGCCAAGTGAAGCACCACCCAACTTAGAAAGGAAGGCTGTTAGGACTGCAGCATACACTTTTAACTTTTAAGTCTAAATGCAGATCACTTAAGCCACAAAGGATGTTTAAGACATTTAAAATCCATAGAGCAAAGCTATGGGTCAATAGCATGATCAGTACACCAAGCGAAGAGTAGTTTTTACTTGCCAGCATACAGCTTACACATAAGGCAAGCAAGCATTCAAAATATTGTGCATGGCCCTCTGTAAACACTGCAGCATAGGCCTGGTGGACTGAGAGGCCGCACCCACAGTTTCAAGAAATCTGGGAGAGGGTGCCAGACCCTGTCCCCATCTGAGTCAGCAGGTCTGTACAAATTCTCACCACACTGTTGAAGTCCCAAATGACACTTCCTTGAGGAGGAACTGTGTCTCTGACCACTGTGCCAGACATAGTCTGCAAGACACACCACATAATCCTTACTGGCTTGTGCCTGTTGCACACTGGGCACATAAGCCAGCTGATTTCCAGTAAAGCAACCCACCATTGGCCCTGAGCCATAAGTGTTCCTTTCTGCGCATATCTGCAAGGCGTAAGGCAGAGGTGCGCTTGGAGCACCAGAGTGCCTGGCAGGGGGAGTTATGACAGTGAGCAGCAGGGCTCTGGGACTGAAATACAATGGTCACACTGGTGACAGGCTTCTAAACTTGTTCTGATAGACCTCTGGCAGAGGGGACTGCCCTAACTAAACCTAGTGTTAGGCTTGCAGAAGAGTACCTAGGACTGTGCCACAGTGGCTGACAATAACACCCATAGCTTGCAATGCATTTATTGCCATTATTGATTCTGATTATACACCAATGGAGGAGTAAAATGCCACAAGCATTGTTGCCAAAAAGTTAGCCACACGGCACAGGATTGCTGTGGTACTGTATGCTCATGACACCAGCTCATATGTGTTCTGCATTCGGGCAGGGCACATTTTCACAGATTTCCTCATTAAGAGATATAGTGATGTGATCAAGAGACACAGTGATGTGACACATGGCTCTGCTGGGGGCATGCGGCTCAGACCCACTGAAAGGGGGACTTGCATCACTGCCAGTGTATAATCGAGCTAATCTGGACAAGTGGCTGATGTTGCGTTTTCCAAAGCAGACACCAGCACGCCACTGACCTCAATCACTAGTGAGGCCCATTGTGTCCGACAGAGTAAAACATTTTCTGTTTGTAGGGGGGTCCAGATTGAGACTAGCAAGCATGGCTTTCAGATTGCCATCCAGTGGCATTACCACTAAGGATGATTTGTCTGACTGTCTATTTGGGTAACATAGGAGAGATACATATTTAATTAATATGTTTTCTGGGATTTATTGAGAAACTGGTGAACAGCATTTGCCACTACAACTGTAAAATGACACTTTTTGTTTAATTTATGCGTTCACTAAGCCTTGGCAGCCAAAGCCAGTAATGTGTGCGTGGAGGTAGAAATACACAAAGTTTGAAGGCAGTCTGAAATTTTGGCGCTATTATGGTATAAACTGCACAAGTATCTTGGCAACCAAGACTTTGTATAAATGCTTTAGCTGTAAAAGTAAACCTTTCATTTAAAGAACATTTTTTGGTTTAAATCCTTAATTCCACCTACACAGAAGGGAAAAACAGCTTGCTTATAAAGGATTTTCTAGCTGAAGTACTCTTCAGAGACAATCTGATGCTGCTCGTGTTATAGAATTGGTCCTGTCAAGATTCTGTCAAGTAATAATGAAGAAAAGGATGAAATGATGTATTCAATGGCTTTTATAGTGTAAGATAAGGGGGGGGCAGCTCTTTTACTCAATTCTCGGCCAAAGCATGAACACAAGACGACACTAGTGGTTTCTGCACTTCTCCTGCCGGTCTGAAGTGAAAGGAAATAGAACAATATCTGTAATCTGTAAGATCAGCGTGAAGTGCATATGGTTATGCAAAAGTGATAGAAAATAATCAGATTCTTACATCCATAAAATTACAGGGACATTTTTAATCAAAACCACAGTATTAACATTAACAAAATCACTTCACAGTTTTTACATAACATGGCTTTACATACAACCTTGCTAATGTAGCCAACTAATAGTGGGCTACATGGCTGCCTAATTGACTCACTGCGAGTTCAATCACATCTAACAAGCCTAGGGTAGATGAGGGAAACTTAGCCATATCTATATTCAACACAGATGATTAATATGTCATTTGTTTTCTGTACAGACTTCACTCTGTCACAAAAAGTATAACTGCTCATGACGGATCTGCACCTTTTCTAAATAACCTTTGGCGATTTGCCAACTTGGAGCACTCCTATTTTGTAACAAATCTAATCAAGAACGTGCCTAGCTTTTGTTATTTTGTCTGTGCCACATGGTCAGTTAAAAAAGAAGAAAAAGGAATGTGTAACAAGATTGTGGGAGAAAATTGTCTGTGTGCTTTGAAGGAATTGACCACCATGACAAGGTGTGTGGCAGGATGTAAGTCGAAACTAATCTCAGGCTAGCGGGCAATTTTATTGTATTCCCAGACAAATGTATTAGAGCAATTCTTAAAGGAAAGGAACTCTCCAATGCCCTGTATAGTTTATTACCAGGCACTGTCTTTCAGACACAGACATCCCACGTACCTATATCCTGCACAAACCTACTAACCTACAGTTGCTACATGTCAAACAGGACCTTAAAACAAAGTATTTTTTGACTCAGAATATACTAATACAGCTATAATAACTACATGACCTGGTAAAATAAAATAACTGATAAAAAATGTATTTGAATTTAGGCTGTACCATCATAGTATTTGTATGTTGTTTTTGCCATGCTCCTTATCTATGAAGAATGACATCTATATAAATCACACTATGTATATTTTTGCAAGAAAATGTGCTGCAAGTCAAACAAAATTCAGCTCCTGTCTAGGTGCCTGATACTGTTGACATTTGAACAAAGAAACCGCTGACCACAGAAGACTTAAAGTTTTCTGAAAGGGCTAGACAGACAATCATATTGGGTAATGAATGTATGATTTCAACTATAGGTATGATGTATTCAACTATATTCAACTATATCAATTCAACTCAGCACTAACTTTTAATTGCAATTTTTTCCTAAAATAAAAATGAGTCAGTTGCCTTCAAATGTAGTAACAGATGGGTCAATGCCCTGCACTTTATTATTACACTAATGGAAAACAAGTTTGGGAAGATTTAAAACAAATGAAGTCAGTAAAGTGAGAAAAAGCAAAGAGAAAAACATTAGAGATACAATGATATCTTCTGAGACTACGATGAGAGCCGAAGCCTAAAACTGCTCATGCTCACCCATGATAGCTTAGTTCATTATGATTTAGTAGAGTAACTTGAAAAAGTGTCCAAAAAGTCACAACTAAACATTGTTTCTTTAATTCATATAATGTTAAACTTCTTAAATTAATTCAAAGAAGATAAATCACATTAATCCATTCAACTGATTAATGTTCCTTGAGTTCATTTAAATGTTTTAGATGTGGTAAATTGAAGAAACAGTTTTAATTGGGCCAGCTGTTCATTTTAAAACATTTGACCCATATAGTATGAGCCTAAATGCTATGCCAGCTAATCCCTCAGCTTTCTTTAGGACTTTAATTCACTCTGGGGACAGGGACCTTCCTTAGACTGGCTACATTTCATTAACAAATGGACTCTTGTTTATCTGGAGTCTTATTGTGATGCAGCCCTTTTTGTAAAGGTATGCCAAGTTTGTGTCAGTGCAATCAAAGAGTTGTATTTTTCTGCCAAGATGTAAAAGCCTCATCAGTCAGAAAAGCAGAATGCACTAACCCTGCATAACCCATCCTAAGGGAAAAGAGAAAATATTCATCTGGAATACAAAGTATGTGGTGGAAAGTGTTACACTTCATAGGAGTTTTTGTGTACATTTTTTATATTGCTCTGCTTAGCAGGCATCGAGGGCTATACTCTTCTTGTCACGAACAGCGCACTTCCGCGTTCTGACTCGCCGCAACACTCACAAATACACACATCTGGAGGCGATTACAGAGACACTATAAAAGCCTCGCCAACGGGAACGTCTGTGCTGAGTATACCCTGATGCGATTTATTGTACAACGCGGTTCCCGGACTGCCTACCCGGTCTTCGACCTACTTTCTGTCCCCGAACTTCCGCCCCTGCCTTTGCCCCTTGGACCCCGTTTGCTCATCGCCCGACCTATTGCCTGCCCCTCGGCGACCACTTTGCCCAATCCCCTACAGCTCTCAGAAGCTAGCCTGCTAGCCCACTGCCCGTGACTGCAGCCTCCCCTGCTGAGCCCTGACAACATGTCACCTTTCACCTTTTCATAATTCCTCTGCAGTGTCGTCCATTCCTTTTCTTATATATACTGTAGTGACATGCACTACAGTATATATAAGACAAGACTTCTTTTTGTTTTATTCATCTTTTTCAGCCCTTTGAAAAAAGACTGCCTGGCCTTAAATGCACTGCATGCGCTACAGACACTCTGAATATGCCTCTTTCTTAGTCAGGGCTTTCCCACTGCCGGTTCTGTACATTGTACATTTTAGTATGAAC
The DNA here is from genome assembly GCA_028565825.1 of Olivaichthys viedmensis. Lineage (NCBI taxonomy): Eukaryota > Metazoa > Chordata > Actinopteri > Siluriformes > Diplomystidae > Olivaichthys > Olivaichthys viedmensis. Next base: position 10,465,895 of record JAOUQW010000015.1, read on the forward strand.
TGCTGCTCTAACACACCTCTCAACTCAGCAGTTCACTGACATATCCTTAATGAGGTTAAATTAGCGCATTAGCACAGAGAAAACATTAAGAACTTGGATTGAAAAGCACTGCTCTAAGGAAAAAGGGGCAATTTGGGTTATGGATGGTGCTATTTAGAACTGGTGGTTTCAGCCATTTGAGTACCAGACACACTAGCACTAATTAAAGTAGACATGAATGATGATGGTAAGACAAACCTTTCAGAAATTAAAAAGAAAGAAAGAGAAAAAAAGGTATAGATGCAGCAAGGGATAAAATAAAGACAGAAAGAAAGAGAAAAAAAATAAAGTATAGATGCAGCAAGGGATAAAAGAAAGACAGAAAGAAAGAAAGAAAATACAGTATAGATGCAGCAAGGGATAAAAAAAGACAGAAAGACAGAAAAAGAAAAAAGAAAGAAAGAAAGAAAGAAAGAACAGATGCAGCAAGGGATAAAGGAAAGAAAGAACAGATGCAGCAATGGATAAAGGAAAGAAACAATAGATGCAGCAAGGGAGGGATAAAAAAGAAAGAAAGAACAAAAATAAAGTATAGATGCAGAAAGGTAGGGATAAAAGAAAGAAAGAAAGAAAGAAAGAAGGAAAGAAAGAAAATAAAGTATAGATGCAGCAAGGGATGAAAGAAAGAAAGAAAAACGATAGATGCATTAATGGATAAAAGGATGGATGGATGGATGGATGGATGGATAGAAAGATGAATGGATACAGGAATTCCCAGTTATTTTTTTAATTGTTTTAATATCCCACTGATATTCAGTCAATTGATTGTGCTTTTGCATGCTTTTGCATCAAACAGAGCCAAACACACTGAGTTATATGCTACAGATGCTTCAGTTCAAACTCCTGTAACTTGGTGCCCTTATGATGCAGCATAAGAACATCTTAATTGTCCTCCTGTTTGCTGATACACTTATGGGCACAACCACAGAGGAATTCGCCTGAGGCTGCTAAATACACGGTGCAATTGAGGAGTCAGAATACACTACAAAGGGCAGAAGCCTACCTTCAAGGGCACTTCAGCCAGTAGCATTGCAGCAGGGGGATGTTTGGCTGAAGGCCCAGTTGTCCTGAAAGCATCATCAGTGACAAGGCCCTTGAGCATGGAGCGGTTTGAGCGTAAATAAATGAGACAAACTCCCACTCTCTCGGAATCGTTCGTTTAGCCAGCCCATGACCCAGATCATCTTCTAATTGGCTCTTAATTAGAGTCAGATATCTGTAGAATCCGCTCAGTTATAACTTTATATGTGTGTGTGTCCTGAAGGGGCAATGTAACCACAGGCAACTGCTAACCACTCAGTTGGCCCAGCGTTTTGCAGGACTTGACCTGACAATCTGGTGAGACTTCTGTGAAGACGCTGACACTCTCTTTTTCGTCCCCAATCCCTTTACACTGACCATATGTCTGTGTAGGTTGAAGATCACCATAGTTATCACAGATTGCTTTAATCTCGCAATTCACATTCCTTCTTGCTGGCGTTTTATTGCATTTTCCCACCGGAGAAGCATTAGAGCACTGAGCAGCTCATGTACTTGTGCATTTTTACCTGTTAATATTCATTTGTTGTGTAGGTCTTACTGGTTGTGTCAGCGTTTAACAAAAATGAAACATGGAGCATTAGGCATTCACTAGACACAGGTGATATGGATAATAGGTAGGAAAGACAAAAACCAATAAGCAGAGTGAGAAAATGAAACGAAACAAAAACAGAAGCACATGGAATCAGAACTCTGGGGAAGAGGAGCGTGGAGGTGTGTTGTGGTGGATGTGCACGTTACAGGCTGCTTCTCTGTAAAGTTTTGTCCATTCTATTAAAGTCATTAACCCGTTGAGACCTTGTTAGATAAACAGGGGTGGTTCAGTGGTTAAGGCTTTGGGCTTCTGATCAGAAAGTTGGGAGGTAAAATCCTGTCACTGCCAAGCTGCCACTGTTGGGCCCTTGAGCAAGGCCCATAACCTTCATCTGCTCAGCTCAATTGTAAGTCCCTTTGGATAAAAGTGTCTGCCAAATGAGTAAATGTAAACACAGGGGTTTTTTTATTGCTGGGAGAAAATGTTAGTTTGTCCAATCAGCAATGTTCAATAAAGCCAGGTCCACCCTCATCCTCAGAAGAGTACCTCCACGGAGCACGAAATAAAAAGATTCCTGGAACTACGACCCATGAACTCAAATTGGCCCTGGCTCCTCCAGTGGAAACATACTTAAAGTTCTTGATTGCTGAATAAATTCTGAAATGTCCCTGCGGTGGAAGCGTGCCTAATATACACATCTATACACCATAATAGAGGATATTAACCCATAACACCAAATGCGGGGCATAAATATTTTACATATTTATTTAAAAGTAAATAAATAAAAGACAAACCTTGACATTAGACAAAACATCTTTACAGGGATAACTGCACAAATCTTTTTGAACTATAATACTACAAAGTTACTTGACGCCTCTATCTTGTTTTGGACTTTTCTGGGCTATGTCCATGGATCCATTGAAATACATGTGCATATAATTCTGAAAAGCTTGGTTTTTCATGAGCTAGGCGAATGTGCTCAAACAATAGCAATCTGACATGTTTACCTATTCCTGTAGCCCACACAATCCATTACAATAATTATATAATTTTTATTTTCTGCAAGGGTTTTGAAGTCCTTTTAACCAAGATACAAACGTATATATACTACGTCTCTGAGCTCTGCAGAGAAAATACACTAGTAATTGCATGCAGAATAGTGACCTTCAGCTGCAGCCTCTCAAGTGAGACTGAAAGAGGTGAAAGTGGAGAAGAGGCAAGAGAACAAGTGTGTTTAAGAGCAGGTCATTATACCAATCAAAACCAGTGAGCAATCAGCCTTCGAAAACTGATTATAGGGTTTATTCTAGGAGTCACAACGGCACGTGCCGGGAGGGTCAAACAACCTGTGAACAAAAACATCACATCCAATTT
>JAOUQW010000015.1:10478749-10489271 GCA_028565825.1 Olivaichthys viedmensis
AACACCAACATTTTATTTAATACTACCCTGTACAGTGTATTTATTGCATTTTATCTTTATTTATTATTCTTTTTACCATAAATAATTGTTGTTTACTTCCTGGTTTTGACCCTCGCCTGTGACCACGTTTCCGATATTGAATATGCCTACATTACGTTTATCTGTCTGTGTTCTGACCCTCGCTCGGTGTAACGATTACGATTCTTGGATTACCCAGTCTAATAAACCCACTGAGTTTACACGCTTGCGTCCAGCCTCTTCTAATACGCACATCGCGTTACACTGTGTAACTACTACATTTATTACTCAAATAGACGGAAGAGATTCACTGAATTTTAATTTTACTATCTGCATTTGGAGAATTTATATCGATTTGCACACTTAAAGGCACAGAATCTGTTTGTAGCCTCAACTATTTCTTCTCTCTAAATGAATATGTATAAAGAGAACATTGCAATGACTTGGCGAATCTGACTGGCTTTTGAGCATTGGGTATTCATTTTTTGTCATTTTGTCAAACATTTACATTTAGTTAGACTACATGTAATTTAGAAATTACATGTAAGGCGGAATAGAATCCAAACATGGAGCTTTGTAGCTATATGCAAATTTTATTTAAACCGGTTTTGGTTTCGCCTTGTCCTGACGCCCTCTCTGCTTCTTGGGAAGTGCTTACATATGCAGTCATAAAAGGCAGAACAAGCTGTGACACAAACCCTTAGGCTAAGCTGTTCACACAACATTTCACAAAGCTATAGGCAGCCTACAGTTTCAGACAAAACCCCTCGTCTGAAAAGGTCAAATTGTCATAAATGGTGCCAGACAGCATTATAAAAATTGAGTTACAGGCATTGTTGAACATTACATCTTTGTACAAACATCACTTAAGCATCAGTGAGCCTTGTATTGCCTGTTTTGGATACTAATTTTGTTTATTCTGTCATGATAACACTAAATTCTTAACATGTTTTGATAAAATGATACAAGGTTATTTAAGGCTTGAACCTTTTTTTTGGACTCTGTGCTAATTAATTGTACTTTGTGTTAAAATCAGTATGTATTTAATAATCCAGTTGCAATAGCTGTGTGCTTGTTTTAGTTTCATGCAGCCAACAGATACTAAATCAAGTTCACAAAATCATGATTGACTTTTTTCATGCTCTCAATTTGGTACTTTGTGTTCTTGAATTAACAATTATATTTACTCTTTATTTAATTTAAAAATAAAAAGATACTTCTCATTCATATGACATGATGATTTCATTATAAACGATGAACTGCAACCTGCTTAGTCAGCTTATTTAATAAACCTTGTATGAGAGCCAAAATAAACCAGAGCAAGTTTATTAATTCAATAACTCAAAATTGAGAGCATGAAAAGGCTAATTCTGTGCATGCATTATGCCTTTGATGTGACATTGATGTAGTGTCTTGTGGCCACATTAAACTAAATCATGTGCACGAAATAAGAAAAAAACTTGTCACAATGAGTGTGCCACGTGTCATGTGAACTGCGTAGGTCGCCTATGTCGTTACTTTGCTAGTAACCCCAATAATTTCTCTATTAAGTGATAATGACTATTACTTAACTTTGGAGGTTTTGTAAGATTGCATTTGTTGTGTTGTTCATGAGCCAGCTTCTAAAATGTCTTCTACTCCGTCACTTTGGACTGGGACAAATCTTCTCTGGGTGTTTTGGCGTGGTTTTGTTCTTGGTTAAATTCCCTTGACACCATGCCTACATTTAAGGGCGTTATGCGTCATACGGGATCTAGATAACAGCATAAATACAGACCACCAGCAGCAGAGTAGCCTATAGCCAGCTAGCAAGACTATTGGCTATTTACCTTACTGGGTTAAACCTGACAAAATGACTAATCGTGCTAATTTCAGCCATGTGCTAACTCGTAACAATGGTCCACAAATTAAATGTTCATTGTAACCCTGCATTGATAAATTAGCTGATTTTCCATCTTGTTGCCTTCAAACACATTGTCCTTAGATTAAAAATATGCAGTTTATTTAATGTACATGTGCATTTTTAGTTCACTGTAATGCTAGTTTATGAGTTTGCTTGTTTACTGGGATTACTAGTGAAGTGAAAAAGGGCGACATATGGAAACGCAGAAGGAGGGGATTCTCCTGTGCTTTTTAGAGAAAATGAACTACTTTTATATTAGAATACTGAAACTGAATTATTACATACAAATGGATTTAAAAAGCTAATAAAAACAAACAAAAAATTAGGGACGCACATGCACCCTCAGTTTGAATGGGCATGACACCCGAGCGGGGAGTCTACTAGGACGCATTATATTCTGTGCAGACTAAATGAAATGGTACAATAATGCCATAAACACACAAGACCTAACATGACCTTACTTTCCCCTTTTCTCGCACATTTCTTTATTTTATTCGGGTTACATGTCAGTATTTATCTAGAAAAATCTGTTATTTCTGGGTCAACTATGTGTCTGTGATTTGGTATTTCCTGATTGTGCCTTTAATCCTTTATTTGGAGCAATTATCATTAGAGGGTAGTACAGTGATTCTGGTTCGATAATGTACAGACCAGACATTATAGAGCAAGAGTTTTTCTAACAGACGTACAAAAGTAAGAACCTAGATTCATGTTTTTGTGCAGATTTTGTCGTGATATCATCCCTTACACTATTGTTAGTGTTTTGTCATCTTTACTCATCTACAATCATGAGGAGTATTAAGCAGTGAACAAATCTGATCTGAAAAAATCTGATACATTTTGCACGAATTCGAATGAGCAAAGGTGACGTGGTTGGATTTCATGCTATTTAATAAAAAATTAAGTTGTGTAAATTGTCATAAATGTGGAAGTGCGAGTATGTTGGAGTAACACATTGCATTAACACAGTATTATCTAGAGATGGAGACGCGACAAGCTTCTATTTTCACAGAATGTTACAAGTCTGTATTTACATCAAATTTACCTCATCAACATTTAGCTCATGATCACATGCAAAGGGACAGATCACCATTTTCCAAGTTCGTTCACAGGTTTGACACAGTGTTAGGGATGGGGCGGATCAATACTAAAAAGTAAAGATAGTTTCGATCCTGGTGTTTCCTTTTAAAAATGTAATTTATTTCCTAATATAAAAATATCCATACAGTGTGCTTATTTTTTTATGAAACAGAATGTGTCCCTGAAAAATTAAATGTTGTACGACGTAATATTGATGTGGAGGATCGAAACTACTTCTCCTTCCGCCATCTCCCTCCACCCGTCGGTACGTTTTACACACACACACACACACACACACACACACACACACACACACACACGCACACACACACACACACTCTCACACTCACACTCACTCTCACACACATCAAGCATTCATTAAGAATGTTGCTGTTTAACATTCATCAAACTGATGTATTACCCTTCATTACAAAAAACATACGCACTATGTTTGAAAAGTACTGGATGTTTGAAAATGGAGAAGTCACTTTCTCGTTCACCGACTCTATAAATCAACAATGTTTTACAAATATGAACCAGATCATATGGATAAATGAACATACCTTAAACAAACGCAGGATATTAGCCACCATGATGGATACTGAGCTGGAAGAAGCGCCAATGACGCCCACAACTCGCTCTGGTTTTGTGATGATAGGAGATCCACCGTCAGCACACTTCACGTCCATCCCATCCTTCTCTATGAGCGCCTGGACAAAAGTGAGCGACTGCTCCAGAGCATGTGTGTCCCTGGAGCAGGTGTCCAGAATACGGGCCCCCAGTGTGATGTTGGGAAGTAGGTCATGGTCATTGTTGATGCGGTCCAGAGCAAAAAGCATGGCCTCCAGACGATGGATTCCCTTCTCTTTTTTCAGTTCTCCGCAGGGTTTTCCACCATGGCCCCTTGCGTGCACTGGGAAAAGACCTCCCAAGGAGATGTCTCCATCAATGCGAATGGAGTTCGGATGCGTATGGCCTGGGCCTTTGGGTTTTGCTGCCAATGTGGCCAGGTAGAGGCTGAAAAGAACAAGTAGTAAACATAAGCCATAACAGCTGGTCCATCTGACTCCACTTAATAAGTGTGGAGACATTGCAACAGCTCAGTTCTTGTCCACGTTTCTGTTCTTCTTAATTGGTTAAGAAGGTGAGCAAGAGAGGCATCTTCAGGGGTGTAAAAACATTTTTAAGCTCATTGTTGTATCAATATACCAAGGTAGGTGCAATGAAGTGAAATAGACATTTGGCTCTACTAGAAGCCGTTGTTTCTCACTCCATTGTCCATCTGGTCCATAAATATTCGTCTCATTGAGGTCAGGTTTTTCAATCTATCCCCCAGAGCTTTGTCCACTGGAGTGACTTCCTGAAAAACAGAAATGATAAAAAGGAACCAGTTACAAAATAATTGAAGTGTGGAAGACATCTGGATTGGTTTGGGTAGTGCTGCATTTTCTCTTGTTTTTGCAACATTTTTTGCAGCATCTGGTTAAGAGTTGCTCTCTCTCTCTCTTTCTTTCTTTTTCTTACACACACACACATACAAACACAGACACACACACTTTCCTCTGCGTATCTTGTACTTAAATAGTTGCTATGGGCTCCCAAGGTTGAAAAGACGGTGTTAGCTCCAACATGTCTGGTTTTGCTATTCTGAATGAAAGTGCTGCATTCTGATGAACCTTTTCTCTCGTCTGACCAAAGTTCATGTTCAATTCAGTTGTGTTTTTTTTCTGTTTTACCTCTTAAGTGACAGGCAACCTTATCAATAATAAGGAAAAATTATTGAAATTATTCCTCACTCTGCATGCTGATATGAAACTGATGCTTGCTATGAAAGTCATCCCAGGATATAAGCCGGGCTTTTACTTTTGTAAGCTTTTTGACGAGGGATTTTAACACAGTTACCTTCACTGCACATGAGAAGTAAATTAAATAAGCATGAGCATTAATTAAATAAGGAAACACATAGATCTTCACATGGATTTGGCAAACCTATTAGTTTGAGGGTCTCTTCAGTAATCTGAGTTTCATTTTATGTCACACAAAATAAGCCTAAATTATAGTTGGGGTTATAAATTGAAAGATATTGTGGAGATATTATTGAGAATTAACGAGAATTAACACATTACAAGCAGGGACATGCTCAGGTGTAAAAAGGGGCACTTACACTGTCATACAGTCTGTGGAATAATGTTCGTGTCTTGATAGTGCAGCAGTATGGTGTTGATATTCTATACATTAGACTATCTCAGTCTGCTTCTCACCTCTCTTCCTCCAGGTAGACAAAGATGCAGTCCCTCTACCTGGCTCCTTTCTTAATTTTTCCTTTAATTTCCTTCTTCTTTTTGCTGTCACTTTTCTATGTGAATGAAAGTTGAATGTTAGCAAAGTGAGAAAAACTGGGCTGCTGGGCCAAGATGCTAATAACAGAAGCATCAATGCTTGCTAACTAACATAGCTAACAAAACTCCAGCAGACATTTTTTAACTACTCCAAGGACACTTTGACAGGTTGAATTGAAATCTACAGTAACTTAGTAACATTAGCTAGCTAGCCGGCTGAACAGGAGTAATATTAGTTAGCTCCAAAGTTAAAACCCAACTATAAAAGAAGTATAATAATAATAATAATAATAATAATAAGGATAATAGGGCTCATGAATATGGAAGAGGGCAGTTAATGCTTTCCTCCAGTGGGTTGGAATTAGCCATTACCAAATTGGGGAGAAAAGTAAAAATCCATTTGTTGTATTTTCTCATATTGTTTTTGCCCACACCATCGTTACACTTCATAAAGGTCTAAAATAACACGATTAATTTATATTGAAAGTGGCAATTCTGACAAATTAACTAATAAGGGCAGATGCCCAACCACCCAGATCCCACCTCTGCATGTGCTTGATGCTAAGAGTAATGGGCAAACTGGTTCATTTAAGCTTGCATGTGTTTTCATGCCCACACAACATCTTTATAATTATGATTCAGTACTTGACAATTTCTCACCTTGTACAAGACACTTACATTATTATCTTGAGATATTTAATTTTTCTTGATTTGAACAAAATAGGAGCAGCTGCATCAATGTCAGTGTTATCTAATCAAAGTCCAAACACATACAACCGTGACATATTTCTTCACTACAGCAGGCCCGAAATTGTCAGCTTCTCTCATTTATTGTTGCTCACTGGAGCTCAAAAACTCATTTTAACCTCCATTTATAACTGTTTTAGAAGTAGCATACCGTAGTGGCCTGTAATCCCAGTATTAAGCCCAGTTGACCATCTCTTATTTGATCTCACCTTTCCTCTTTTCAACTCTTGCCCCTACTATTTTACAAAGAAAATGCAGACCATATGTCTGCTCAAGTGCATGATACTTCAAAGACTTACAACAGGGATTCTGTTGGAATTATTCAATGATTTTTCAGCACTATGCTTTGATAAGAGAACTTATAAAAGGAATCTTTCCCCTGAGAATAGCCAGAATGGTCCACATGTTCCACGCTCTTCCTCCCACTGTTTGTTTTAACTGATTTGCTTGAAAGTGTCGTTGGCATTATGACTGTCTTTGATTGCAGAGGAATCTGGCTGCTATCTGCATGCAGTATTTGCTGACAGAATTATTTAACTAACATGGCTGGAATCTCAGTGAGTTGTGTGGGGGAAGGTTTGAGCACCTGCTGCTTACATTCACTCATTATCCAAGTGCTCAGGGAATCCTCCCTCTCTCTTACAGCAAGCACTCCATCCTACACCCCATGGGCTTTACCCAGACTGTTGGCTGTGAAAGTTTGTTAATTAATACCACGAGAAATCTTTGCTAGTGTAAGAGCGACTTTATGCCACTTAATGTAGCTACAGAAGTAATGCATTAAACACGTATCCCCAGAACATGAAGCCCAGAAAAGCTTACTTATCTCGTTTTGCAAATACCTAAACAACTATGTTATATTTACTCCTTAAATGCTATATTTCCACAGCTCAGGAAAGTAGAAAGATATTTAAAGATAGAATAAAACATATTACATATATTTCTAAAGGATTGTGCAAATTCATTCAAGATATTTTTATACCTCTTCCAAACAATCCCACTAGTCTTACCAAAATACACTTTATTGGCTTCAATAGATCAATATCAAACTTTTATTATGATGGAAATCCCCCAGTGGTTAATATTTCTGACATATTATGTTATACTTTTAAGTTACACATATAATGAGCATGGTGCAGATCTCTCTACACTGGAAGAAAAAAAAGGGCACTGTGCAGGTATGTTTTTGTTCCCCAAGATTCAATCAATGTAAATGTACCTTCAGAGGTACAATAGTGGTCCTCAACGTCCTTACGGTACTACATTCTCTAGGCCCACTAACCAAAGGTACAAAAGATATACCCTTGAGGGAACCACCCTAGTGACAAGTGTTTGGAACCTGAAAGGTACAGTTGAGTACTTTTTTCCAAGAGTGTAGCTCATTCTCCATTAGTGCCTTTCGATTAACTTTTAAGCAACATTGCCAACACTCCTGTTGTTAAGCACCCCAGGCTGAGGTTAGAAATTGACGAATGATTCATGAATCAATTCCATTTGAAACCTTTGCAACAGTACAGTGAGGTTATAACAGAGGTTGTCGGCATTAGGTCATTTGACCAATTATTTATATAATTAAATACAATTTGTTACCCATGCTACTTCTTACATGATTAAATGTTAAATAGAGAAATAAGGAGTCAAATGTTTTGTCTCCTACATATAAACTGAGCTGAGAAGATCTGGGGAGGGAATCTCTGCATTAGAATCTCTGCATTAGAATCTATGATATTGTAAAAGGTCATGTGAGAAACTATTTGTCAAAGTACACAAACCCCTTTCCCTATTAGTTGACGTAGACCCGCAATAGTTCTTTGCAGTTGCAGTTTTTTTTTCAGGATACTACCATAGGTTGGAAGTTACTACATATGTTCTGGTAAAGCCCACATTTTTTAAAAATGCTGTAAGAAGATTAAAGAACTGAACACAAATACCCAAATAATCACTGTTTGTACTGTTGTTGACTAGAACAAATGAATGAAAACACTGGATTTGGATAGATTTCTACGATAGCAACCATGAAGCTTTGTCATGAAGGTCTTGTAATCTACTGAGTAAACATTGTGGATTAAAGAATTATCATCCTCTTTTCAACATTTATTGTTTGAGTGTGCACCCATTAAAAGTTTCTTGGAGAAACCTGGGAAAAAGATAAACGATTCAAATAAGAAAAATTTGTTTTAGGTCTCATGTTGTCCATGTTCTCTATTGTTCTAGGCTGTATTATATATGGCTATGTAGTTATAATTAATGTCAGATCCTCATCCAGTAATAGATTATGAATCATAAGACTTTATTATGTCCCATATGCAAGTTTCTAAACAGAGTGCCCTTTCTGCTGTGAATGGACAGTCATTTCACAAAATAAAGGGTTCACATCACACAAATTGCTGACTCTTAGAGCCTTTTATAGATAAAACTAAAACTTTCACCAACTGCAATTTGGTTAATAACAGCAAAATTCTGCTCACTATGAATGTACACCTGTTTTGACGGCATCTACTTTTCACAGCTTCATTAAACAGACTGACACCATTCAGTCAGTTAGAGCTGTAACTGATCTCAAAGGAACAATCTCCCTTCTGTTAACAAATACAAAAAGGTGTGTGTAACAGAGTAGAAGGTGAATTTGAAAGAGGTACTCGTATCCATTGCACAGCCATTTATAAGCACACTGAAAGTGACATGCTTCTTTGAATGCTTTTCGTATTTCCATTTGGCAAGTCATTTGTCATAGTTCATTCACTTGAATTTCAGTTTAATCATTAGGGAGTTAAAGCAAGAGCGTTGGTCATACCTGTTCTCTATTTCACAGTTCACCTCTGAGTAAGGGAAGAAGCTGCACAGATGGTTTGTGTGAGTATAATGTAGAGAAGAGAGTACTAGTGATGCCACAGGAAATGAGTCAGTCTTTTTGACAGACTGCAATGTTTAGACATTCATACCTAATGGTTTAAAGGTTTGGTGTGAATGAAAGTGTGATAAATTAATATTAATTGATAATTAGCACTTTGATGTATTGTATTGAATATGGTGTTTTGCATTACTAATTGTAACAAATTAAATGTACCTAATATTTGTAGTTTATGTAGATTTTGTCATGTCAGTCATGACCAATATCTAAATATCCCCTTTTATAGATCCATAAAGTATCATTATAACTACATTAAGTGACAATGTTGAGCAATTAGTTCATAAAAGGGTCAAGATTTTTAGATTTAATTTTTTAAAATGTGTATATAGCAATAGGATGGTATTCGTAATACTTGTAGAAAATACTGAAGGAAGTTGATGCAAATGTTCAAGTGGCATAAAAGGCTTACTAAAAACTATTGAATATAACATAGCACTTTTGCCATGTAAAGCTATTTGCACTTAAAAGATATTCACACTCATTAAAAACATTTAAAGAAAAACACATTTCACACATTCCACAAAACCATGTCCGGAAAAGAAATTATATTTTGTGCAAAAACACATTATGATTGTGGTGAACAAAGATAATAGCGAATGTTCTGGATAACATCCCTGTGCATGTTTTTAGAAATGGAAGAAATTATAAGAACTTGGCATTTTTTGACAGTTTTAATTTTCCCATTGAATAAACAGAGTTTCAAACAACGTTTCAACTTTGAATTGGTGTTTTGCTGGAACTAGTTCTGGAAAAAAGTAAGCAAGAGAAGGAAAGGAGTGCTCTATTATGGCTGTTTTTATAACCTGAGATAACAGCCCTATTCGGACGACATTTGTTTTACATGGGGAGCTAGGGTAATTACATCCTTTACAGGTGCTATTTATTGATTTTATTTCCATTTGCATCGGCAATGTCAGTGTTTCTCCCTCCACTCTTGAGAAAATTCCAGCCAAAAGTGCTTAGTGTTCTGACAAACCCAAGCATGCTCTGATAATTGTAGGCCCAATAGAGGTCTCTATGAGCTTACAAGCAGATGGTATCTCCTGCATTGGAAAACATTTCTGACCACTGTTACATGCCTCATTTAATCATCTTCGCATGCGTATCCAGATCATTTTTGTAAATACTGTGAGCAATTATGGAATGATGGATGCTTGGCAAGAGTCTCTCAAAAATGTCGTTGCTATGGATCATTATCATGTTGTCTCCATACTGTCTTCACTGAGAGCCCATTATAAGGAAAAAGAACTTGGCGTTTTTTGACAGTGTTAATAGAACATTATATCAGCTTGCAATGCCATGCTCCTTTGATTGACTTTATCTTTAAAGTCAATCAAAGGAGCATGACATTGCCGTCACATCCACGCCTATGGACATGAGCCGCGATTCTCCTGAGCGTCCGCTGCAGCGGACCACACGCAGCGAGAGAGAACGCGCACGTCCGCGTTTCCGCTTCTCCCGGCTTCTAATCTCTGTCACCTGTTGCAAGCACATCACTGTGATCGCCCTCACCTGCACCCCATT
>JAOUQW010000015.1:10518095-10528761 GCA_028565825.1 Olivaichthys viedmensis
AACAATATTGACTGGGGAAAGTGTCCCAGCAGCAGCAGGATGGGGAAAATGTCTATTTGCAGTGAAAAAAGTGAATAGGTGAAGAAATTGTAGCCTAAACTAGAGGATTTTTTTAATCCCACTGCCGCCCGCTCCCGAAGAAATTTCTGTTTGTTCTATTTTCTTATATCAATTAAAATTCAAACTTCATGAAAGTTCCAACTGCCACAGTGCGTAGAAGTGAAAATCTCAATGGATTAATGAACTTCATGTTATCATACACAGTGGCAATGCATGTTTATAATAAACCGACAGTCAGTACAGATATTTGCATGTTATATTTACTAAACCCATGAATGAAAACACAGACTTGAATGCTCCCCATGTACTTGACGCACGTGAGCAGCACCCGGTGTAAAATGAAAAGCGCCGTGCCATGCGTGCAGTTCTAGTATAAAATGGACTTAATCCACAAACCAGAGGTACCCGACTTTTAATGGAGTTTTACTAAACGTTGTTGGAAATGTACTTTCTCTCTTTGGCCCACAAGCTTAATATCTGCCTGGCCGCATGAGAGTAAAAAATGCCGGCCTACTGGATATATTTTGAACTGCAGTAACGAACATACTTAAAATTATGGTTAATTATAAAATGTAAATATTATTGTTTTTAAAGGTGGTTTCGAGAATGAATATTCGGATACGCCAACAAGTATTCTAAGTCTATAAAAGGCTATTCGGGCCAGCCCTAATAAAAACGTAAACATATGCAAACATACCAACCCTCAAATATTTATCTTACCACATTGGTGTCAGTTTCAATGCTGTCCTGGACCTCACTGGACTGATAAGCAGTAGAGACGTCACCCTTATTACAGTTTAGTTTAATCAGAGCTCTACAGCGGTAATGGCAGGTGAACCTACAGTCTGGCAGACACAATAGGGTGAAAGATAATGAGAATTTTTATATACATTCATTACATATCAGAAATATATCAGAAGCAATTAAACTGATAACAGTAAAATAACAGAGGGTCTCATTTATCATAATAAAACAACAGGATGAGACAACAAAGGAACTTCTCAATGCTTTAGTGTATTTGTGTAGCGAAACAAAGATGTACTGTGAGAACATGAAATAAAGAGCATAAATAAAAAAAACTCCTAAAATGTTGTTTCTTTAATGTAATTTAGGTGTTACTGGGCTTAGTAAGACTAAACTTCCTGCAAATGTTTGTTTTAGATTCAAATTCAAATTTAATGGTTAAGGTTAGAAATTTGTCTTTGGCTTACAACAGTTTAGATACTCATTCAAGATGCAAATATTAAGAACACACACATGGGAATAAAAAAAACATACACTTACATTAAAACTAAGTAAATATTTAAATAATAACCATACAGCATAACAATAAAAGCGATCATAAATGGATACTTTACCATACCATACTTAAAGTTTCAATCATTAACCGTGAAAACCATTAACCTTCAGCCAAAGCAGAGCAGTGAAGAGTGTGGGATTGGTGATTTATGGTTTTATTCATAATCCTATTAACAGCCATTGAATGGTAACGCAATAGAGGGGTTTAATGTTGTCCTTTAATTGTACTTCATTGGTTTGATAATTCTCTGTAAATTGTGTTGATTCTTCACTGTTAGATAATTTAACCATGACAGCAGGTTAAAGGTCAGCATGCCCTCTATCAGAGATGCAGACTTGTGTGAGGATGTCCCTACTCACAAGCTCCTGAGTTTCCTTAGAAAATGAAGACGTTATTGAGTTCTTTTGATAGCACAGTCCACATGGACAGAAAGAGAGACTATGGTCAATCTTAAACCCCTGAAATTTGAAATATGAGGCCAGAGCAACTTCCTGTTCCAATATACATAATGATCTAATCAGTGGATGGGATAAACCCCGACCACCTAAAAAAAAATTATTTTGTCTTTGAGACATTTAATCTACAAAGAGCCACCATGAACTGGTGGAGAATGATTGTTGCCCTTTATATTGCTTATTGGATAAAAAGTGGTTTGCTTAAATAGTTTCTGGTTAAGTTTTTTTTTTTAAGTAGTGTTTTTTATTTGAAAAATAAAGCATTGTATTAGATACAGTACATAGTAAAACCATGTTTAAATGCCAATAAGTGTGGGTTTAACAGTAAAGCTTAAAACTCAGATCTTGCATCAATTGGCATGCATTCAACTGAGATATGAAACAGCCTCATGAGTATTTTACATCTTCACCTCTGTGCAAAAATGTGCAAAAAAATTGAAAACTTTTCTTTGTGAAGTGCAATACTACAGAATAAGGAACACACTGGTACATTTGAAAGTATTGCCAGTGTATCTGCTGGAAGATGGTGATTGTTTTGGGCTAATGCCTATTACCATTATTTACTATTCCTTAATGGAAATACCTAAATGCACAACAATATGACTTGGAGATCAGGCTATACTGTTACTGATATATGTGCACACTTTTCCTCGATGGAAATACCAATTTTCATTTCCCACTGAAAAAATAGTAAGGCTTAGTCTTTATTGAATGATAAATCTATTCCTTTTCAACTCGGCAATACAATTTCTGGAGGGAACAGAAAATTCATTAGCTTGATATTTCTCATTTTGACAAGAATTTGATTTGTAATGATTATACTGAAATTCTGTAAAGCAGACATTTTCACAGAGGAACAGAAACTAAAAATTATGTCTAGACTAGAACAAATCATGCTAATTGTTCACTTATACACTTACTCACTTGTACACACACACACACACACAAAGTGGCCCATATGTATACCTTTAACCTGTTCCCTTTTACCTTTAACCACTAAGCCTTTAAAATACATTTGAAAAACAAAAGCCCCCTGAAGGGAATTTTTTGGCTGAAGATCAAGCTTTAGAATGAGAGGTTCTGCTTTGGTTAATATTCCTTATTTACATTTATTCTAAATTTACAACTACCAGCCAATGCCCGTCAAAAAAAGAGAAGTGCAATTGCCCTGTTCAGATAAAAGACTGAGCCAGTGTAACATTTACATAAAAGGGCACCTGTTTCATGTTTTCACCGAGAGAGCAGACAGCATAGAAGCAGATTAAATACAAACCACATGTTGGGACTTAAACACTGAACAGCAAAGGACAAAAAAGAGCAGGAATTCCATGAGTGAAATGAAATCTAAAACTTTTATAAAGAGTTATACAAGAGTGTGAGAAGACGAGAAAGATTACATGATTGCAAAGATGAACAAAAAGCAGAGATAAGCTGAAGACAGCCATCGCATGTGGAGGCGAGAAAGCAAGACTGTCGGAGAGAAAGAAAAGAAAGATTTGCTGCTCAGCAGGAAACATGTTGATTTCATATGCACGGTTTTGTGGTTTACAACAAATGTGTTCCACACCCACATCTATGCTCAAAGTTACATTGGCACATATGAACAGAAATGAACTATGTTATCAAGCTCAAATGGTTATAAACAGGTTATGTGGTTATGGTTATAATTTTAATGCCATGGATGTAATAGGCTAATCGATTATAAATGACAGTGCATAATGTAGACATAAAAAGATTAGCAATAAACTGTCTTTTAGGACATTGCATAAGTTTGGTTACAGAAGCAGATAAAGTGGACACTTTTTCGTCATATGTGCCTCTTTTCCTCAGTACATTATGCATTAATATGTGTTCATTTCAATTTTGGCATCATGCCATATAGGGCTTCCTCCAATATGGAAACTCTGTTCCAATGTTGTGGTAATTATGGCAATGTTCTAATGTCTGAGTCAATACAAAAGCAGATGTATTACAATTTAGCATGAAAATAATAAACAATAGATCAACTTAAACCGGTTCTGCATTTTGCCTCTGATAAGATATTAAGTCCCCAAGTTTAAACTTGAAAAAGGGTGTTCTGAGCTCAGCTATAAGTCAATTTCAGCAGAACGTCAGCTAATTAATGCCTTAATTGTTGTATTAATACAATCATATTTATCATACTATAGGAAATACCAGGATATTCGGTTATGATAGCAATATAATGTATTACTAAATAAAGAATAATATCTAAAATGGAAAAATATTTCTGAATTTCTGAATAGCTAATTTATACAATTACAAAACTCACAGTGAATAAGGACAGATCAACGGGTCCATTTAAAAGTGAACTGTGAGAGAGCAAAGGCACATCAGTCACTCTATAAACCACCACACTTTCTATTTTGATCAGATAGACTGTAGCAGTTTCAAATGTCTAGTCTCTCAAAGAGCAAAAGGGAAACAGATTAGACGTTATCAATTTTAAAGTAAAAAAAAGTTAAGTTCTAAAGTGGTTGTATATCTACACTTCTGTACATCTATGAGTATCTGTTCACATAGTGTACTCATTAGGGGCTTCAGAGTGAATTACAGTTGGAACTGGTATAGAAAATTCACAGTATTATAACCTTACAACCCAATATCACAGTGCTGGTATATTATAGTTTTCTGCTTAGAACTTTATACTTTCAAAGAGGATGACCTTAAATGCCATATAACACTGCAATGACAGTGCAACTATTAAATCAAACTGCTAGAGTATTTTTATACAAACATGTCAAGAGGGTCACTCTTAGTCTTTAGTAATTTGTCAAAACAATGTAGAAATACTGTTTTCTCTGATTTCTGGCCTAGAATGTTCGCTCTTTAAAATGTAGGTTATTCTGTTTTAGAATAACACACCTGGAAACAATGCATTTGCATAACGTTAACAGTATAACTATTTCAGATTTCATTATCGCAGTTACAACTATGGATTGCAGCTTGTTTCACAAAAAGCTCACTGAGCCGTGCATGAACATGTACTTTAATTATTTAAACTGGCCATATAACACCTTTCCACTGGTTTAATATAAGTCTCAGCTTATTATTCAGTTATTCATTTTAAAGCCTATTATTCAGTTACTCCAATGAATTATTCAGTAACTACATTGAAACTAATAGAAAAAGGTATGTAGTTACAATGTATGTAGTGAGAAATGTAAGTCTGGATGACAGGTCCAGGGAGTTTAGAGGTTAAAATTTGAGCTTGCTTGCCATGACAAGGATGTGATACTGTTGTCACAGACCACACAATTTGCATTAGTGTCAGACACAGTACACTACTACTCCCATACACACAACCACACAAAGAGACCAACACTCACTGGCACAGCGCAGGCTTTGCTTGTACACCCCCCAGATGAAGTCTCCACACAGGTCACACCAGGTGGGTTGAGCATGGCTACAGGGTTGAAAGTTATGGCCTTCCCCTGTCTCCTCCATCAGCTGCGGGTCCTTCATAGTGTCTCCCAGGAGCCTGATAATCCGGACGCGGTTCCAGAGCTCGGGAACTTTTCCTGGGCTTATCCTCAAGGCGTTGACCCTCTCTAGACGTGGAGTCCGAGTTGGTGAAGAATCAGCAAGCTCAATGCTCTCCTCGAGCTCCTTAAGTTCAATCAACTCCCCCATAGACATGATGTTCTTCAAAGCGTTCTTATACACCTCAGAAAGTGTGTTGAAATAAACTGTCTTCTGGATCTTTAGGTCATAGTATCATGTCCGATTTGGAGTCAATTAACTGCTTACTATATCCAGTCCAATTTAAAACAAATGTCTGCATGGTTTTTAGGCCTTTCATTATTTCGCAGCTGGAGTCAGTGAAGGTCTATCAGGTTCTGATGGTTTGGGTTGGCCAGTAACAGGACCTTATCCTTTTGGGAAAACATTTTACAAAATCAACTTTATGTTTTGACATTGAATGACACGTTTAGCTTTAGGAAACATGTCAGTCATATTTGCCTCACTGTCTGATTAAAAACAGGTTTCCGAAGGCGTCCGAAAGGAACAGTTTCGAGTCTAGCTTATCATAGTTCTCTGTATTTTCTGGGTTAAGTTTCCAGTAGCTGAAGGCCCAGTACTGCAAAACGTCAAGTTTCAGTTAACACAGGCTTCCTGGAAACTGAGATTCTTGGCCAAGGCTGGTCGTTTCAAGAGACAAAAAGAGTTGGGTCAAACGAGAGACATCCCAATCAATAAGATCAGCAGAATTCAGTAGGGAGTTATGAAAATGAATGCAGACATGAGATCTGCGTCAAATACATTTAAAACAAGAATGACCTACCGCAAGGTCAAGGCGAAAAAGGATATTGACTGGATGTATTTCGGGTTACTGATTTATTATTTTTTTAATCCGAAAAGCTCCTTTCACAATAACAGTGTTTGTCAAAACAAAAAAACGGGCTCCATCTGAGTTGATCACCCAAAACCCCGATAAAGCGCAGAGACATTGCATCACGACGAGCGTCTCGGAATCATTTTGAGGCGAATAACTGTGTAGTAATAATAATAATAAATAAAAAAACGAGCACTATCTTCACTTGAGTCGCTAGAAGAAAGTTGAATACGCCCAGAGTTCATGAGGAGTCTCCATCTCATCGGGTCTCGGAGCAGCATGAAATAACGAGCTTCAGAAAAGTGTGAATTCCGCTTGGTTTTAATCCGGTGCGATGTGCATAGATGCAACATCTGCAGGAAATGTTCCTCTGATCGCTGCAGTGTCAAATGTAACGTTCTAGCGGAATGAATTCGCCGGCCACTTCCTGAGTGTGTGCGGGGACTCAGTCGCTCCTCCTCGGGCCGCGTGGCCGGGAAGCCCCCTTCTCAACTTCGCCACCAGTGTGTACAACATGCGTGTTGTTTTTAAAAAAATTAGGCTAACGTTAGAAAGCAGTGTACCGTGCATTTTGTCTGATCGCGCACTCGTGTGTGTGTGTGTGTGTGTGTGTGTGGGAGAGAGAGAGAGAGAGAGAGAGAGAGAGATTATGGCACCTACGAGCAGTAAGGGTGAGTGAAACTGCTTGGCTTAATACACTCCTTTAATATGACCACAAGCAATGAAGCAATGTGCTCAAAAAAACTTACAACTGCTTTGACTGCGACAACAACAACAACAGAAAGATTACAAAACGGTTGCACGCAAACAAGGATGGAAGTCATATCTATAATTGCATTTGAATTTTCCAAAGTCTCAGTAGTTCCAACTTAATGACTTCCTTCAAGTCACACACAGGCTCGGTTCATTAGAGCAAAGGCTGGCTCTTCCTCTTCTTCAATTCCCATCATAGCCATAGCAACCCAGGCTATAAAGGTCATTCGGACAATGACTTTTATAGCGACTGTGTCCCTTCGGATCTTCTCTGTCACTCTGCAAATGAAGTCTCTGTCTCTTTCCTATCAATAAGCGGGGGCGCGCCTCAGATTTTGACGTTCAGCTCCTTCTGTAGTTTCTCTGTGGCCTCTGCCATCATTTGGCATGCACGTTTGTGCTTGGGCCAGTGCTTCACCTGACATTCCCTACAAAGAAACACATTTATTATTCATTACAGTGGTAGTAGTCTAGAGCTAATTGAGGCGTTGTACCTTTTTTCACAATTCTGGGCTGTGAATAATGGTACATATTTCTAATGACATATTTAAGTTATTCATAATAATATTTGATACAGTAGTCAAAGACAATATAATGATTACAAAGAACCACAAAGAAAACACTCCACAGTTGACAAAAATACATTCAAAACAATGTTTTTGTGTTTTAGAAAGTGTTAAGCTGATGTATGAGACCTGTTGCAGTACCACTCTCCCTGGCAGCGGGAGCAACGCTTGGCCCCCACCGCTCCACACGCACCACATTTTGGCTTATCCGGGATGAGACTCTCCATCACATCAAGATTATACGTCTCAGCCAGCCTGATGAGCAGACACAGACAGACACACACACAAATTGAGAAGTGCCTCGAAGAGAGATGATACTGGATTGCAAAACCTTCAATCCAAACCCAGATTTGCAGGAGGTTTCTGAATTCAAGTCTCACCTGTTTGCTTGTTCTCTCAGCTCACTCTCAGATGGGTTGAACACCTTCTGCACTTGGTGTTTGGCTATGGCCTTCCACTTCCCAGAATTCTCTGCGACAATCTCATTCCAAATCTCTGGTAGCTAGATGTATGTGTTGTATTAACCATAGTGCAAATCACAAAGCCTTATTCTGTCAGATGATAAATAATATGTCGTTTTGTAAACATTACTACCAAACTGCACAGCATTTATCATACAAATGTCAACGGTACAGGATTGGTCTTCTCTGTCTTACTGCTTATGTGACTGCGTCACTGTAGTATGCAGTAACACGCAGACGTGTGTGTGTGTGTGTGTGTGTGTGTGTGTGCGTGCGCGCACGTATGCTACCTGCTCAAGGATGAGGTCTTTTTTTGGAGGTGCAGGGTCTGTAATAGCTAGGTGGCTGAGGAAACGATGAAGATCAGCAAGATTCGGCAGCTGATCGATAACAACCTCCGTCAAAAATCCACGCAGCTACAGACAAACACCCAAACAAATACAGACACACAGAAGAACCAACAATTGTCATAAAATAAAACGGTTCTAACTAAGTTTGCGTGGTGAGTCTTATTGGGGAAATTCTTTTTAATATTAATTGTGCTCTGTACAGTGATCCTCAAAGACAGACTGAATGGGTTTAGGAGAAGAATAAGGAAAAAACAAGAGGGAAAATAAGACGACAGGATGAAGAGGGGAAACGCCTCTACAAATACAAAACAACAGCACGGCGCACAGCGTTTTACTTATCAGTATAGAGGAAGATCAGATATAACTTCAGAAGACAATGACTTGGCATAGGCTGAGATGACATACAGAGATCACATCCTGAAGGATGTTTGTGAAAAGGTAAGGCTATAAGTTGCATAGAAACAGTGTTTAGTAGGAAGAAGTGGTCTCATTTACTGTTTCCTTTCTGATAAGGTATTATATGATATAGTGTTATATGAGCACATGTTGTTAAGTGTGATAACGATATAAATGTTGATTACCAGTTTGATTACACGTGTCTGAAATACATCTGCATAAGTTAAGAACTAGAGAGAGCTGAGTGGTTTTAAGTGTGCATGGGATAAGTTGTCTTTTGCATAGTGTAACATTCTTTCACTTTTAATTTCCCCGAATTAGCATGAGTTGGTGCATGACAAACACAAGCCTGGGGGTCTAGTACTTGAGAAACACTGCTATGGGATGCTGTACCTTTAAGAGCTGGTTTTTGTTGAAGTTGTTGAAATCATATTTCCTCTGGCAGTCTGGTTTAAGCAGTAGATTGAGCAGAGTGATCCACACCTGGCCGTCCAGTTTGGTCATCTTTAGCCGATCTTCAGGGGGGATCTCTCTCCACTTCCCCTCTTCGTACTTATGTAGCTTACCTACAGAGGGAGAGAAAACACAATAATTGAGCTTAGGTTTTAAAAAATGGATATTTCAGATGTGCTGTTTTTAACTGACCTCAAAATTGACTGTCATTATAGTCATTGGTTCAAGTGTTGACCAAACTATTATTTCCTCTTTATTTGTGTATGTCTACATAACCTGCCCACAAAATATAATCACTCACCTACTAAAAGTTATTTCATTACTATGTCAAAAACAGACGTTTGTGTTACTAACCTCCGGATCTACGGCTCCAGGGACAATGTTCTACAAGCTGAACCAGCACACAGGGCAAGTTATGATTGTTCAGCATCCTTGTGAGCACACTCAAACTCAAACTGCGTTCAAGAGGACAATAAGAAGCATCATGATCATGAGCCTTTATCACTAAGGATTGTGCAAACTCTGTTACATGTCGTTCTGTGCACCCCTAAAAGCAATCTGTGGCTCTCATACCTCTCTACGTGATCAGTAATGTAGCGAAGCACAGAGAGAGCCTTGAGAGAGATTTCAAACTCTAACATGCTACTCTGGTTCTGCAGATCCTGTAACAGATGAACACAAATATATTAAAGTATTGTGGTGTGAATAGATTTTTTGTTCACATTTCTGAAGTGTAAATTGTCCACAATGTTGATGCAAGCCACATTTCTTTACAGTTCATGGTCAGTATACAGTAATTAACCTATTATACAAATAAGCAATTATTATTAATTATAGAATAACTCATCCAATCAAGCAAGTTGTATTTGATTAGGGTTAGGATTTAGAGTTTTTTTAAAAAACTTAAGGTGTTTTGTTAGTGTGTGCCCTAAACAGTCCTACTCTAAGATACCATTATGGGTCCTTCACCTGTACAGAGTTTATGTCTGAGAGTTCTGCGTGTGAGGGTCTGTCTTCAGTGGGGTTTTCTCCACGGGCACAGCGCCCTGCCAGCAGAGTCAGTTTACGATGGCAGTAATCCACAAGGTCCACCACAGCATCCTCTGCTGCCTCACACGATTCCTGCAACATCCCAACCCTTAACATTCACAGCTTGACATCTACTTTACTTTGAGTAACAAGGTTTTATACAACAGGATAGTTTATAATCAGGTTCTGTTCTCTTTTGTTTTGTTACGTGTCTCTAAAATGTACCTAATCTACACTCACTGAGCACTTTATTAGGAACCTGTACACGTTCTCATTCATGCAATTATCTAATCAGCCAATCGTGTGGCAGGAGCGCAATGTATAAAATCATGCAGATACGGACCAGCAGCTTCAGGTAATGTACACATCAACCATCAGAATGGGGAAAAAATGTGATCTCAGTGATTTTGAGCGTGGCATGATTGTTGGTGCCAAACGAGCTGGTTTGAGTATTTCTAAAACTGCTGATCTCCTGGGATTTTCACACAC
>JAOUQW010000015.1:10546481-10564519 GCA_028565825.1 Olivaichthys viedmensis
ACTGTAGAATAAGTCTGTAATGTAATGAAATGTGGAGAAGGTGAAAGGGGTGTGCAGACTTTCCGGCTTGACTGTATCACCATGTGTGATGCAAACATCTGGGTTTATAGAAAAAGAAGCTGCTAGAAACTTGCTCGTCCCTTTTATAGCCATCCAGACATGAGTTTTATCACGAAGATGTGCAAGTATTGTTTTTACAGATGTGATCCTGAAAAACTAATCCCATCCGAAGCCTGTTTCCTGTTTCCCTTTGTTGAAATTCTTTTTTAAATCTCATTATGTATTAGGTGCTGCTGAATATCCACAACAATGAATTGGTGGTTGGCATTGCTCTTACAGAGGAGAGCCTGCACAGAAGAAACATTACTCACTTTGGCCCTACCACTCTGCGCTCCACCCTGGCTTATGGGATGCTTAGGTCTGATGAAAGCAATTAACAATTTACAAACACACAAGAACACTTTACCAGTCATAAGTAACTGCAATACAGAAAACTTCTTTTGGAGCTTTTTCAACACTCATTTAGATAAACCGCTCACCATTTAGAGCCTATGGAGTTGGACCTGATTGATATATGACAGTGTGAAAATAAGTTATAGATTGAGTTATAACGGCCGTTGTCATGCTCTCTTGTTATGTAGACTTTGCAAGCCACAGATATCAGATGTCATAGTAGACCCCATGTGTGGCAGTGGAGCCATACCTTTAGAGGTAAGTAGTGCTCTGGACTGCTATGTGAGTGCATGTGTATTTAATTTGCAGGTTTTTTTCTATTATGTAATTCCTAAGACACTGTCAGTTAAACCAGTTTGGCCTTATCAGGGAGTCATCGAGTGGTCGCATTCATTCTATCTTTCGGGAGACAACAATGACATGGCCATCAGTCGAACGGTTAATAACATCAACCACATCGTGAAGAAAAGGCAAGATGGTGGCAGGTGAGGCTGTAAACAGTATCCGTTTCCTGTTTCAGACGATCAGGAAATCTAAAAATCAGGTTTGCCTTTCTTTGCCACTTTTGGGATGGCACACTAAACGAAGACATCAGATATGAATAGATTGGTCTTGATTTCTGCATGGCGCTGTAGTACTACTCTTAAGTTGGGTTTAATATAAAATGGTTAATAAACGTATTAGGGAAGGTAATTCTTACAGTGTTCTATGTTTTCATTCAGCATTTCTCCAGGTTTGTCTATAGACACTGCACAGTGGGACTTGTGCCATCTCCCCTTGAGGACTAGTTCTGTGGACATCATCACCACCGACATGCCCTTTGGAAAGAGGTACATTTCTACTATATAACTGAAGCCATATATGGAATTTTCATATAGCTAGTGTTTTTATTTTTAACAGTATAATAATATCACATAACAAACACATTGGTTTTTTTTTAAGTTGCTCATGATTTTGCACAGTTGCCCTGTTACTAGCTACAAGTACGCTTTCAGAGTGCTGACCCGCATGCATAGTAACTCATTTTGTACATTGTACTGCTGCTGCTGTTCAAAGAAGCCTTCATCACCCGATGCTTTAGGTCCTCTAAACACTTGGGATAATTTGTAGATAATTTGTGTGTATGTGTTATCCTGAAAGAATGGGCTCCAAGAAGAAGAACTGGGATCTGTACCCCTCTTGTCTCCGAGAAATGGCGCGGGTCTGCAGGCCAGGCACAGGAACGGCTGTACTACTGACCCAGGACAAAAAATGTTTCACTAAGGTAAGATTTGTTTACATATGTTATGAGGTTGTACAGCTATAGAGATTAGCTCAGTTTGATAATGGTTTTGGTCATATCAAATCTGACGCTTTGGTATGACACAGTAACTGAATAAGCCATGTCATAGAAAATCCAGGAAGTGCCAATTTGAGTAGAGTTTCAAATTGCACACGTACTTCACATGATCCAAGAACAAGACTTTCATTGTGGTGAGGTTGTAAAATAACTTTGGCTGCTTACACATCATTTGTAACATTGCAAAAACTATGAGTAACCTCCAAGTAACATAAGCAGTCAAGCATGGTGTACGCAATAATGGTAAACCCAGTGTTTGTGTACTTATGTCTGTTTTTTCTGCACAGGCCCTGTCACGAATGGGGGGGCTGTGGAGGAAATCGCACACTGTTTGGGTGAACGTTGGGGGGTTGCATGCTGGCGTTTTCATGCTACGTCGCACAGCAGCAGTTTTTGGCACCACTCTGGAAGACGTAAGAGAGCCTCATAAGGGATGTGAGGCACAAGAGGACAACGTGGAGGAGAAGATTTAATCAGCAAGATCTAAAAGAGTTACTGTTGAAATTGTATGCGTATGATAACCTGTAAAGAACGTTTTGCCTCAGAATCTTGGTCATACCATATTCAGTTTTCGTTCTGCTGTAATACCGTGTTCTTTCCACATATCAGCAATACAGGATATTTTAGAAAGCTTTAAGCGTTTGTTTGTGAAATATGCATTTATAAAACCTGCATTACATGTTGCTCTCGGACTGAAGTGCCAATCCATACATTCAGTAAATGTGGAATGACTTCCCTGCACCGTGCACCATCTGGTCAACTTTGCAAGACATACAATTAAATTTGCCAGTTAAAATTAAGTCCTATAAAGATTTACTGGTTAATTAAGAGGTAATTTAACACTAGGGATATCAACATTTGCATTTGAAAACAGAAAATTAAAAAAAAAAAAAAAGTTTTTCAAACAATTGTGGGTTCTTCATGTCCCTACTTCTGTTCCCAAAGATTTTGTAGGATACTAGGCTATGTGGGAAGTGGTCTCAGGCTGCATCATCATCATCATCATTTCCTCTCCCACACATCGACTGTCTCACAGGAATAAATCATTTATCATGACGAAGTTTCCCCAAGTGTCTTGAGCTATGGCATTCTAGGCAGAGATATTCTCCCCACCAGAACGTCATGATTCGGTGTTTGCTGGTGATGGTGGGAAACACTTAACTCAGTCTCTGTCCAAAACTGCATAAAGAAACGGATTCGTTCGGGCTTGAAAATCGATTCACCTGAAAAAAGAATCGCGTGAAAACGATTCGAGTGAATCGGATCATTTACCATGACGTCTTCACTTGGTTTAAGAATTGGGTTGTAAGAGAACTGTCCATGGTTTTCATGTTTACATGGCCAACAAATCATTATCGGCCTTGAAGAGACCTATCCGAGCAAGGACGAGATGTTCTACGCCTTTTCAAACACTGTGCCGGTTGAACCACTTCTGTTTTCACGATTAGCCTTTTTTTTCACATTTCCTTTCGACAAGCCTTAGGCTTATGTTCATTTGAATATGAATCGATAAACAACACGTGTTCATTGGAATCAATGTAGAACGACGCAGAACCGACGTTTAGTGAATTGTTTGGTTTAAACCGGTGTAATCATGCGCCCTTCCCTTCTTTATCGCATCATGAGCGGCTCTTATCACGCACACTGCAGAAACACACGCGGAGCATGACACGTCTTCCGGCCCACCGCGCAAATATATAAGACCTGCTGTGACACATTGCAAGTTAACAGTACTTATACCGCTTACTGACGCCTGCTCATTTCTAAAGCAATCGCGAGACCGACATGATTTTGACAATCCTTCTGCTCTTCAACGGGATTATTTTCTTTTATTTCCTTTCTAATCGGACGCGGTGAGTACTGCAACCGTTTGCCTCTTATTTAGGTGGGACCAGTGATCGAAAATCAGTGCTAATAATGGCTTGAACCCTTTGTTATCATAACTTTTTCCCTCTTTTGGGAGATTCGTTTAGATGAACCAATATCGTTTCAAACGAATAGATCATAATGAAGGCATGCTGACTTAACTCTCTGAGTGTGGTTTTATACATCTACACTAGTTTGTCTGGCAAGTGGATAGTAAGCCTTTTGCTTTCTGGAGTGAGATGCAGCAGGTTTTTTTTTTTGCTTCTGTGTCTGTATACACTGGGCAGAATCCCTGGTGGATAGCCCCTCTCTGTGGTCTTTTATCTGTTATGTCAGTTGTAACTATTCATTGATTTAAATAATCAAGACCACAATTACAAAGCGTGCCACAAAATATACAATGCATTTTGCTATGATGCTGTACAGCTACCTCAAAGACTAACTGCATTTCGTTCATATGTGATTGTAATAAATTGATTCCGTAAAAGCAGTCAAAAATCAAATATTAAGACACTGACGGGATGAGAAACCTTTAATGAACTCTATATTTGGTCATGTTTTGACAAGAGCTTACTAGTGCGTGGTCTATTAAGAAGTTAAATTGTTATGAATCTTATTTTGCTACTGTTACGGGAAGCATGATTTGGAATTCAACTAGATTTTGATTGTAATATGAGAAAACCTGATTTACCAACTTCACGTGAAACACACCTCTGATTGCAGGTCCAAACGAGAGCCACCTTTAGACAAAGGAGTTATCCCGTGGTTGGGACATGCGCTGGATTTTGGAAAGGATGCTGCTAAGTTTTTAACAAGAATGAAACAAAAACATGGGGATATATATACGGTAAGAATTGACACAAATGTCTCTTTCAGCATAGAAAGAGAACCTCTAAGAGAAAAACATGTACGCTCATACTCTCTGCATAATTTGCCCTTGTCTTTTTAGATATTTTACATTTTAAAATGAGTAGTTTTCTTAGGTCACAATGTGTTTGAAATTGCTGTATTTTTTTATGATTGTATTATCAGAAAATTAATTGTATGAAATGTGTTTGGGTAAAACATGAAATTCTACCTGGAGAATGTTTTATGGATGGTGAGAGTAGCACACGTCCCATGTGATTTTGCCTTTCTAAATGTCTACACTGCCATGCTGTAGCATAAAATACAGCTGAGTTCTCTGTGTTTAATGAAGCTGCAAACCAGGCCTCAAATGTTTCTCTCAATTTTTATTTGTTTTACTATAGCCAGTAACATCTAAGACAATTATGTTCCTACAGGTTCGTGTGGCTGGACGTTATGTTACCGTCTTACTGGACCCCAACTCCTATGACTCTGTACTTCAGGATACAGCCTCTTTGGACTTTACAAGCTTTGCTCAGGTGCTGATGGACAGGATTTTTAATCTGAGGCTTCCAAGTTACAAACCTGACACAGAGAAGGCCATAATGAGAGGGTACGGTATTAGAACCATGAATTCAAGTTTCATTTTTAGTCACTTCCCTGCATAGTTCCATGTTATTGTTTCTTTTACACATGAGACTGTGCAGAGCAATGGTTGAGAAACACTCATGTAAAAGAATGGTTAGGAAAATGTCATTCAAAAGTCATTCAAAAGGATAAACAGGTGCTTGAGTATTAGTCACTGAAAAAATTTGTTTCGAAGACCAGAAAAGGATCTGCTCTGAACTACATGTATTTCTCAACACGTTATTAAATTAAGGATTAAAAAAAAATTTTTTTTTAATTATCTTTATTTTCATCTTCATATGTCAAATTTTCAATGACACAAAGTAAATGGGATCAGGCTGGAGAGCATACAGGCTTTTTATCTACTAGATCCCTAAAATGGCACATCTTTGTCTCTGACTTCAGTTTAATGTCTATGTAACAGAAAGCCGTTTCTATTGAATGTCTATTACACGTGTTTTTTGACTGCAAATATAAATATGAACCAACAACTATGACAACAATAAAAGATCTACAAACTTAAATAAGAATAACAGCATTTTGTGTAGGGATACTGGATATATTTTTAGTTAGATTAGTGGTTAAATTATTGCTAGGGCTGCAGTCCAAGTGCTCTTTTAGAACTATAAGAGTGATAATTTCACCTGCCTTGTGGCATGGGATTAAACTGATTACTGTCAGAAAAGAGCAAATTGGGTTGTATTGCATTGCAACTGCCCATATCAGCCATTGAATTTATTCATGTCTAGGCCTTTTTAAGATATGTTTTCTTTGCTAATTTTTAGATCTGCCAATTACCCTGACAGTTGTGTATATTAAAGGTGAATGTGAAGTGACTGAAACAAAACTGACTGATTTTTTGTTTAGGGACTATGGAAGCGGTGCTGTTTCATGCAGTTAATAATTCACAAGTTGCCTTCTGAAGGAATCGCTTATTTATCTTACCAATTTATTGTAATTAGTTTTGGACTTTCTCTTTATTGTGGTATTTCTACGCATGCACTGAAGGTGTGGGCCACGATGTCATTTATCTGTCAAAGCGTTTTCACCATTTATTGACATTTCATTTTCACAGGTAACACACAAACCTAAAAAAACACCCTATTTTACATCACAGGTAGCATTGTGGAACAGTGGGCGCTGGACGTCATAGATTATCACAAAATCTAACAATGCATGAAAAGAACAGGGATTTCCTAACATGCTGTATGATGCACGTTTCGATGCAGCACAGAACTAGACTTATGAAAAGAAACAGATTCCTCTTAACCACAAATTCCATTTTCTATGGTCGAGGCCAAACAAAGATACATGATGTAAATCAGGGAACATGAGCTTGGGCGCCTTTATGGCTTAGATTTCTTTGTGCACATTCCTCCAGTCTCACCTTTAACCCTTTGCTGTCCGCAGGCACTTCCAGGGCGAGAGCCTCTTGTGCTTGAACCACGTCATGCAGAACCATCTGCAAACACTGCTGGCATTGGAGACAGAGGCCCAAAACCAGTCTGACTGGAAACAAGACGGGCTCTTCCGCTTCTGCTATAGCCTGTTGTTTAGGTATAGTACACATTAGTGGTTAACGCTGAAGTGCCCAAAGCGGAAGACTTAAAGCCACCTCCAATAAACAGTTTATGCAGACAGATATTTTCCACATGATACTGTTTGTAAATAGGAGGCATGACGAATGTGGGCCAAGTTGTAAAAGAAACAAGCCATGAGACTGAAGAAGGGCACTTAGGAGTAATTTGCCATACTTGCCATCATGGAGCTTATTAGCTTTTTTGTTAGTTTTTTTTTTGTTTTTTTGTGTTGTTAATGTCTGCTGTTAATGAACACATGCAAAATTTATGCTATTTTAGTAAACTGCTAGACAGAATAACAAACATTTGAATGACAGTGAAGTCCTTTAAACCCTTCAAAAGTTCCCAACTAAAACCTTGTGTAAAGGTTAAATCTAGAACCCTAAAAAGTTATTCAGTTTGTCCCACTGGGTGAACTCTTAAAGGTTCCTATCAGAGAGTTCCAAGTAAGAACCCCTTTAGGAAGCTAAGAAGCTTTAACCATACAAAAAAAACTTTTAAGAAACCCTTTTTTCTAAGAGTGTAGCTCTGATATGACATCTGGTGGAAACTGACACCATAGTCATTTAAGTTTATGGAGATTTGTCAGAACAAATCTAAAACAGGTTTTGATTTTCCTCTCTCTCCTCTCCTATTTAGGGCTGGATATCTTACACTATTTGGTGGAGAACAGAATAACAGTTGCATCGATGCTGCCAATGTCTTTATGGAGTACCACAAATTTGATGGCCTTCTGATGAAGATGGCTCGCAGCACTTTAAAGTCAGGTCAGTTAATCTGCCTTTTTCTGCTTGACCTGAACTTCCATCTGTTATTCTTAACTGCTTTTATGATGATGTAGATTATGCCTTTATTGGTACAGATCCATAATGTTCTGTAATTTTTTATTTTATTTATTGTAGCATTATGTTAAATTTAAAATGGCAAATGATTACTTCATTCATTTAAAAGTTTGTCATTATGTTTGTGAAAGGCACAAAATGACAAAATGTTTGCATGGCAACCTTGTATGAGGCATAATGATTTTACTCCATGAATACGTCAATTTTCTAAGCACTATCAGGAGTCTCCGTCATTACTAAGGAGTGCCATCAAGTTCTACAAACTATTTTGGATGATGTCATCAATTAAAGCTGCTTTTGTTTTGTTTCCATGGCATCTGAATGATCTCAGTACAGAACATGACACCAGCAGTGACGCCCTATAAATAAAAGCCATGTTAGAAAGGCTTTGCCCCCACAGTTATGCGCTCACAATGATCTCAATATACTTTGTCATGTCATTTCATGTCACACCTGCTTTGTCAACACACTATCTGGTTTACATCTTGACTGCGTCATCACAGTCATTTCTGATATAGACCCACAAGTACTGAACTTTTATAACCCTCAACATTCCCTCCCACTGGACTACATAACAGTCTGTCTTCAGTGAGTCTGTGTAACCTAACAGAAATCAGATATTTAACCTCCTTCCTCTCCTCACAACATCCGTATCAAACATTTGTAATGCATTACACATCTGTTTATAGTCATTTGTTAGGCTTTGTTGATATGACACAATTTAACCCCACCCACTTGTTCCCTCAACTGTTCCATCGCTGTGTCTTTCGTGCTGTCGCCATGATGCTTTTCATCTCTAGCTAAAGACGTCTGTGCTAAGATTGTTACTGCTCTCAGTTTGATCACAGTGTGTAGACGTGTATTACCTCAGGCACATCACACTAACGTTTCCTGTCCTAACTATGAATCAGCCATTTATAACTCATTCACACATTCACTCACTCAATACTTCCTCTCTCTCTCTCTCTCTCTGTAGGGGAGAAGCAGACTGCAGGCTCGGTGAAGCAGAGGTTGTGGGAGTTGCTGGCGCAGGCTGGATTGAGGCAGGGCTCCAGTCTGTGGCTGCAGTGCTACAGACAGCACCTGCAAGGGGAGGGCGCTGATGAGGAGACACAGAGGAAGGCCATGCTTCTACAGCTCTGGGCTACGCAGGTGAGTGAGTAACCCCAATTTTAACCCTAAATCGAACCCCAATATGGTTTAATTATTCAGCACTCACAGGTGAGTGAGCAATCATAACATCAGTGTAATCCTTGTCTCCACCCACGGCCCACAGAGCGTCTGATATCTTTTTTACATTTATCTGGCCACAAGCTTCAGAATCTTGAAGGTTGCAATCTGCTCCACACTTGCTTGTATATGCACTTTCATACACCGGTTTCTGATGGGAAAACAAACTAATAATGTTTGTAATAATGCACATTACGAACTAAATATTGTGACCCTAACCCTAATAAAACCCTCACTTCACCCTAGACCTAGCCCTAAAGTGATCTAATTCTTTAGCTCTGGGCCACACTGGTGGTTCTTAACCCTAATAACTTAACTATAAAACAATGTTCAGAGGCCTAGTAGCTGTCACTGAAACATTTATATTTAGATAAATACATACGAGTGTGTCAGGCGTTGGTTCGGGGTTGCGGACACAAGCGCGAGGCGATGAACTTTCAACATCTTTATTCTCTAACAGAGAGCATACACACAGATACACACACTGACATGGACAACGAAAGACAACACAGGACGGACACAAGCGGGTATTTAAACACTTAATAATCAAGGGAGACGAACGAGGAACAGCTGGAAACATTTAACAACACTCACGCTTCACAAACAAGGAAACATAGCCCCGCTATGTCGCGCGCTCAGCCGGGCGCGACATATATACCTTTATAAACACTTGCGTTGAGTACAATTTGTGAAACCAAACGTGCCTGTTATAATGCATTACAACTAGTGGTACAGGTATTATAGCCTGTGTTATAGTGCATTACAACATTAGTGTCTACAATGTTCTTATGAATAGATATTATAACATTTTATGTAACCTCATGCTTTATAAAATGTTATACATGTAACTATGCCTACTTAAGAGCATTTATTCAGGCTTATGCCAGGCATTATAAGGTGATATATATGCTATTCAACACGTTATGAATGCATTTATAATGCACTATAAAGATATGTACAGTCCACTCTTTTGCTATTCACTACTTCAGAAGTCTAACTTTTCTGATAGCTCAGAGTTTCCAAGTTGTGACGCAATATCAATGTTTATCAATAGAACGAAACCCATGGAAGTTTGGTTAGCCGTCAATGCTAAGTGTAATTACAGTGTAATTTTAGTCATACTGAGACTGTTCTTAGTAATTTACCAACATAGCTGAGGGAAATGTCGATATTCCAGATGGTTTCGTCCTGTTTCCACTGTCACTGTGCCTTTACATTGTTTGCATAAAATATTTCAGCTACGTGACAGCTAGCTAAATCTTTATCCGCAGTCATTAGCTGGCTTCTATGGTCGGCGTCCATATTTCCCAGTTGCCTAGCAACAGTGTTCTCACAACTTTAACCACAAGTGTGTCATGTTTTCACTGGGTTACTGACAATTAAAATATTCTCAGCTTTAAATAATGATTCAAGATAGGTATGTTAATGGCTGTATGCAAAACTGAATTCATTATTTGTAATGCTAAAGCTGAATCAGTGCTACCATCACTAAGCACTGTAACAGCTGTTTGTCAGTGGCGTAGGCTCTTAGGTGCAAAACATATCACATCCATCAGAGAGGCGAAACAACGCCATTAAGCTTGTTCTGACACGCTTCAGTGTATGGTCCGTGTTTTATAGAAATGCCATTTAACATTTTACAAGCGTCTGTGTTTACATGCTTCAGCCAATATATAGGCCAGAGGGAGGAACTATAAGGAAGGAACTGTAAAAACATCCTGTACTTGTTTTCCTAAACACCTTTTTTTTTTTTTTTGGCAGGGCACCAGTGTATAGAAGGATTTCACATCACATGTGACTCTGGTCAGACAGAACGGGGTGATTTTTAACACATGATAACGGGGCTGTCATGTGTGAATGAAGGCCTGACAGTGTCTCTTTGTTCGTGGCCTCCGTGACGAGTCACAACAACGGCAGTTAAGTTTTTACCTGTCATCTTTCACAGCTCCCTGAAGGTTTCCTTTGAACCGCCGCCGCCTGCTAAATTGGGAGGGATCGCAGCAAAGCGAGTCACATGTCGGACACCGTGCTCCAAAATCGTTCTTTTCTGCCTCCCCCCTACCCCGATTTTGTTTAACAGGCACTGGAGACTTGTTAAGGCTCTCCAAACGGTATCTTCTCTAAGCTGGAGCTACATGAGAGTTTTATCAGACCATTATTTTGGATCTGTCCCAACCGCATGCAGCATGATCTTGATACCACTGAACACATTTTATGGCAGTGTGAAGCTTGCAGGCTTTTTTTTATTGGTTGAAATGACTCTGAATTAGCCTGCTTTTTATTAGCATTCATTCCCATGAGGTACATCAGCACACTTTTACTGATACATTGATTTTATAAGGATTTATGTCGCACCACAATTACTTAATAACACAAGTAACGTTTTGGCAGTTGGCTAATTAGACCAATGATGTGCATATTCTGTTGAGAAATTATGCAATACTTATCCAGGTATGTCACTAATTGGATTAATGGTCATGTGATTGAAATGTCTATGTGTAAAAGGGGTTGCCTTGTGTTATCCTTACATGTGCTGTTGATGTTCTAGTCGACCGAAAACCATTATTGCACCATGCACTTTAACTTAAAATTTTTTCCGATACGATTTTAAGTTTTGATTTGTTATTCTTTCTTTGGAGTGCACGTTTTTTCTAGTGCCTTGAAATTATTTTGTACTCAAGTTTAAAAAGATTCTTCCCTGTGCTCTAGTGTATATTGCATGGGATGTTCTGATTCGTGCAGAACTGGACATACCAGGATAAACCACAATTGATAATTGAGCTCTGACTTAGGCAAGAAAAATGTAGCCCATGCTGCAGAAATGCCCTCCTGCTGTTGTCCTCTCTCTTTCTCTCAAGCCCACACACTCACACACTGTTTCCTGCAGAGAGCTTGAATGATGAGCGATGGTACATGTCCACCTGCAAATATCGTGTCTCTCTGCTCGCTGCTGCTGGGCGTTTTGACGTTTTCGAACAGCTTGGTTATGACCATTGTTATGGAAATCAAGTAAACAATATTGAACCATATCTTTGGGGGGTGGGGGTAAATACGCTGATATGCTGTTTGCTATTTCATATTTTTATTATATCAAAGCTTACAACAATTCAAGAATAAACTGTAAATGGGAGTGAGCCTGTTTTACATGACCATGACACGCGTCAGTCAACCATTTGGCTTGCTAACATTAGCTCACTTAATTTCACTAGCAAGCTACCTAGCAAACGTTAGCAAGTAAATTAACCAGCTTTATATGATTTCAATTTTAGATTGATGCTTGGGTACTATTTTAAGTAATACAGTGAAAAACGTGGAACGCCATCATATGTCAATCCCAAGCCCCGCCCATGCTTGGTTACTGTTGCTATGTAGGTCAAGCTTTTAAAAAATAGAGGCCAGTGTCATTGATTTAAGAAGCTACCACAAGACATACATAAGAGATCGGCTTTGAGGATTAGCGACGGTTTCAGGTAGAAGTGGACATCAAGGCCTTCAGGCTATGTAAACTAATGAATGAAGGCAAAACTAAAAGTAAACATGAAATGCTACGGCTATGGGCTTGAGATAGGCTAGCTGGCTTTATCTACTCGATAGAGTTACTGCAAAGCTAACTTGGTGAAAAGTAGTATTAAAAGTTAGTCTTAGCTGAACAATCCACAAAACACCGGCTTTACGTTAACACCCATTTCAAGTGAACAAAGATTTGGATGGTTCAGCAAAGACAAGCTAGCTAACCTTTAGCATGCTAGCTAACTTTAGCTACAATTGACCTTAGGACGTTAAGGCTGAGCAGTTTTACAGGAGTATATTCGTATGCACGGCTAATTATTTAGTCAACCCTAACTTATTTAACCAACTAAATCAACATGGTCTTACACTTGCAAATGCATATTATTTTGCATGACTCAATTTGTGGGAAAAGTTACAAAGATTAGATTTGGGGTTAGGGGCCTTTCTGTGACTTCATTCATGAAATCGAACAAAATCCAACCACATCGCCCTTGATCGTTCAAATTCGTACAACGTTTTTTATGCGATCAGGTTTACTAAACAGTAGATGCAATAAATCACCTTTAAGCAGACAAACAGGTCTTTGGTTATGGTGTCTGTGTTGGCGTGATGGTAAGCTCTACCATACAGACAAATTCAAAGCTGACATTTTCTTTTAAATTTATTTTAGAATTGGGTAGAAAACACCACCTGAGTATCGTGTGCCACAAAATCACGAGGCATTGTCTCTTAACAATATCTGGAGCTTTATATTAAAAACACATCCAGGGGAAACGTTGGTGCTCCTTTTAAAGTGCAGAAAGCTTTACCGAGGTAATGGTAGATAGCAACGGTTGCTAAGCAGTGACTGGAGGGCCAAGAAAATAAGACAGGGCTTGGGGTTGCTGAATTAAAAGACTTTGCACCTGGACAATGACTTTCCTCTCCCAATTGGCTAAACGCAATGCGGCAAATGAACTTGTGCCGCCATATGGCGAGACAGATTTCGCTGCCCTCCATTGAAATAAATAGGATACGGCGCGGTGTGTTTGCAAGTGGCCGCATACAGTGAGAGAAAAGTGTGTCAAGTGCAGATTCAAGTGCACGGCAGGACTGAACCATGTATTTTTTCAAATGCAAACTACCCTGTTCCCTCAGCTGGCTCCCTGCAGAAGTGCGTACAGAAGAATGATATGGACATGCGTGAGATTATGCAAACGAGAGAAGACGGGACTAAAAGAGAGAGTGGGAGAGGTGGAGGGAGAGAGGAAATGTGAGCGCACCCCTGAAGCCTTGCCCCCTGCCGCTGCCTCTTGTCAGGTGTGAGAAAGCAGATGAAAGTGGGCCATGACGCCCTTTGATCCTGCCTTTTGTGTGCTAACCACATGGCAGTGCCAACGCTGTTCTCCAGCTGCAGGCCTTTGAGTGGGCTTCCACCCTCCCACGCTGGCAGCCCTCATGCCAACCTGCTCTCTGTTTCCAGAGGCCATGCTGAAGAGGATGAAGAATACGTCCATCCACACACACACACACACACACACACTTTCAAGAATCATCCCACAGCTCAGGGGCTGTGGGATCTGGCATTGAGAGGCACTGAGCGGGCAGCGTCTTTCGTCCCGTTATCATCCTGCCTTATGATAATACGTGTTCAATCTTTCTTATCTGCCACAGAGTTGAAAATACACCGATTCTAATGACATGCTGCTTTTTCTTCCCATTAAAGAAAGATCTAAGAGGACATACAAATGCATATACAGACATAAACACTGCATCAGAAACTATGCCCTATTCACTATATAGTGCGCTATTTTCGAGGTCTGCCATATTGTAGGGGTGTCTGAACACATAGTGGAGAATAGGTAGTGAACAAATGATGTACCCTAGTGGCCACGGAATACCCATAATTCACTTCGTTGTTCAGTTTAATGTGAAGACGATGAGTTCCCTTTTGAGTCTGGTTCCTCTCAAGGTTTCTTCATTTGTTCCATCTCAGGAAGTTGTCTTGCCACTGTCGCCTCTGGTTTGCTCATTAGGGATCTAGATCTACATCCGAATTTCTGTAAAGCTGCTTTGTGAACATGTCTAATGTTAAAAGCGCTATACAAATTTTTTTTATATGAATCAGATTTTAATACTTTATCAGCCAGACGCTAATACTAAAACTGCTTCATTCAGACTTTTCATCCTGAGTTTCTATCTTTTATTCTTTATCTGTCTGTCTGTCTGTCTGTCTCTGTGTCCTGCTGGCTGCAGATTGATTTGGGCTGGTGGAAAGTCATGTAGCGGTGAGTGTGGGTAACTCACCATGACAGACTCCGTTTTTTTTCCAGCAGCTGTATTACAGGTTAAATCAGTATGGAGTAGGGAAATGGAATGCATGAATAATACACAAGCAGCCGTAGTTTTAAAGTCTGGATCTGCTCTTTGCAGTATGTACTGACTGTATAGAGTACATACCATATATCACTGGTCTCATGGGGAAATGAAAATTCCTGACTTATCTTTTGGATTATTTATTAATCTTTATTTAAACTATGTTTACATGTTCTCTAGGAGCTCTAAGAGCTACATATTTAGCTTCAGACATCTTCTGGTAATTAGGCCACAATCATATATACTGTTCTGGATTTTCTCATATCACAATAATAAAATCCTGTGTTAGGTTTTTGGTAAGTTTTCCTTTTCAAAAAGGCCATATTATGTAATGAAGCTTGGTCAGAGCCCAATTTGAGGGGGATGTAAAAGGGGCTCCTGTCCTCCTGTTTAAAAAATAAAGGACATAAATCACCTCCTTGTAAAACTGCCATCCCCCTTTTCCCATCCTCTTTGGATTACACTTGTTATATAACAGTTAGCGATATTTTAATTCCATCCACATTTACACACAAAGTCGGCTTGGATGTGTCAGCAGTTCTTGTGTCAAACCAACAAGTTACAGTCGGCTAAATCACGCCCACGCTCACGGCTACGTACTGAAGAGGCAGTGGGTATGTAGAAATGCACACTCTTCATTAGTAAAGCATTGGAATATTTAACAGTGCTTGTGTTGTAGTTCAACCTTCATAAATGCAAAGCGAACACATGTAGCTAATTCTGCTCTTGTCACAAGCCCATTTATGCAATGTAGCAGGTAGCCGACAGCTCCACTAAAGCACAGACTCATAGAGGTCGAGTTCAGACACTTTACTGGCTCGTTTTTTTCTTTGGTGGTTTTTTTGTGAAGTTTAACAGAAATAAGTTCCCTTACAAACTGATACAGTAAAAATCCCTGTATTATTGCACAAAACCAATATCACTTTGTACTATACTGTATTTAATACTGTAACAGGTCTCTTAAAATCTTGCACATCTTGCACATATGTACATATTTAATATTCTTTCATACCTCCATTCCATTGTACTTCTGTAGCTTATACTATTTATTCTATTTATTTTAGGTTAGTATTACCCCCTTATATATTTCTTGTACCTCTTACGCATGTAAATTGTCCAGTGTTGCCTGTTTACTATGTTACATGTGCACTCACCAAGACAAATTCCTCGTCTGTGTAACATACCTGGCAATAAAACAGATGCTGATTCTGATTTCAATACTGGAATTAGCCTATCTTATGACTCTTAGCATAGCACACAACAACAAGCTAATATTCGAATATGCTGTATGATACTAACAAAATATTTCTACTTCACAGGAATACACACAGGGCACTATTCTCAAATGCATTAGCATATTCTTAATTTGCTTAAACCATTACTTACAACCTAGCAGATGCTCTAATATTCTTATTTGTTGTAACCGCCGCGATTTATGGTAAGTCTGCACTGTTCAGGAAACTGTGAGACTTGAAAACATTAAAACAGACTGTCTTGTCCACAAGACCTGTGGATTTTCTTTAAAAAAAATTAAGGGAAAATAATAGGTTTGTTTTCCAGCAATTATACAGTAAAAGATGTCCAGAGTTGAGCTTAGAATCCTAGGAAATTGTCTTAATAATTAATTCTGCTATGTCACATCAATTAGGCTTTCACATTAGTAGGCTAAGTACATAACTAACTAATTGATTTATATGGGCTTTTCTTGCACACCTACCTTCCCCCATCGCTTAAACCCTGGGCCTGATTTAAGGGAGGGTGCAAGAGGATGCATGGGACATAAATCATACATTTGTTATATCACTGTTATCGTTATTTTAATTCCATCCATATATGAGATTTACACACCGAGTCGCCTTGGATGTATAGGCAGTTCTTCATGTCAAACCAACATGTTACGATCAGCTAAAACACGCATGCATGTACAGTACACACTGAGGAGGCAGTGTGTATGTAGAAATGCACACTTCGTGACTTTAGTATTATAAGGTTCTATCGTGTTAAAATATGGGGCATCAAAGCTTTGACATTTCAGCTAGCAAAACCCTAAAGTACTGAAATCTACATTTACAGCTGAACAAGGGCTAAACTTTAAGGTTACTTCACATTTACATCAAAATTCTGAGACAATTATAAAGTGGATTTTTGAACACGGGCCAAACACAGATAGAACCTTATTATACTATAAGCTCAAATACTGTTTAGTTTTATGAGGTTCTATCTGTCTGTTTCTCATTAATCAATCCCTCAATATCAATAAATAACTAATAAAATGGTACAACTCAGCAGAGAAAGACATTTTTAAGCCTATTAAGATCACATTATGATTGTATATGGTTTTTAATAAGTTTTATTTTTGTTCCTACACAAGATCCAGTATTTTACCTTACATTTTCATTTTAAAACATTTAACAATATAGTCAAATAAAAAAAGATGTCCAGAGTTGAGTTTAGAATCTTAGGGAATTGTGGTTTAGGAATATGCGTGGAAAAAACCCTACCACAAAGTAAAACTCCATTCCCTTAACAGTAGAGAACCCAACTTCTTTTGTATCCACCTCCGTCATGTGAGAGCAGTAAAAGTCATCGCTTGATTACTCCCCAGCTGTTTCAGCCAACGGCATCTGATCTAAGAACCAGCAAAGAGGAAAAACTTCCCGATTCCAAAATTTATCGGCCAATATAAACATCGTCTAAAATTAAGGAGCTGGGCTAAGCTGACCATCTGGGCATGATAGAGTGCAGGCCAAGAGGTCAGGGAGAGAGAGAGAGAGAGAGAGAGACAGCATACACCACTGATTAGCTGGTGTCATGATCTAGTCAAGGACCACCAGCATGGAGAGAGAGAGAAAGGTAGAGACAAAGAGAGAAATTAGATGTAATTTTTTCTCCCATACCTAGAGTATTCAAGTTTATTCTGAGTATTTCTCTTTCCACCAAATGTAATGGACTTTGGTTTTTAGCATCTCAGGTTTTCAGAGACGTGGCTACATGGGCAGATGCCACCCATGATATATGCCTTGCCACCCCATTTGCCATCCCATCTCTGACCTAAAATCAAATCTCGAAGAAGTTAATTACTCCTATGTTTTTTATGTAGACTTAATAATCTCATCATTGTAACACTTTACACAAGGGTAGTGTTAATAGGGATAAATGGAACCTACATAAACCTTTCATGACAACTGACATAAACCTACATAAACTTTTATAAAAGCTTATTCCAATAAACGATAGCTGACCTAAAGACACAGAACAATAAATACACAGGGCAATGCACGCTAAACAGGACAAAAGAACAATATTAAATGGAGTAGTCTGTAAAGTGTCTGTAAACAATATTGACTGGGGAAAGTGTCCCAGCAGCAGCAGGATGGGGAAAAATGTCTA
>JAOUQW010000015.1:10574617-10590974 GCA_028565825.1 Olivaichthys viedmensis
GGCAGCTTAGCGGTGCTGAGGCTTGAACCCACGACCTTCTGATCAGTAGCCCAGTGCCCTAACCACTGAGCCACCACTGCCCCACTGCGGTCCACACTGAGGCGGATTATCATTGAGGATAACAAACCAGGCCTGCAAACTGTTTCCTTATGTTTTACATTCAGTTCGGAGTTTAAGTCAATTTCACATCTCTACTTTTTTTTTTTTTTTTGCAGCTACAAGAATGAAGGAGCAGAGAAGCAGATTTAGGCGGTAGTTCTCTCGGACACATCCAATTGTTACTCTTTTGGGTGAGGAAAAAGCGCTAAGGAGACAGGAGATGATTAAGACGGGGTCACGCTCCACCGTGCCGCCCGAGCCGGTGGAGATTATCCGGAGCAAGGCGAACTCACGCCGAGTGCGCCTCAACGTGGGCGGCCTCCTGCATGAGGTGCTGTGGAGGACACTAGATCGGCTGCCGCGCACGCGCCTTGGAAAGCTGCGCGACTGCAACACGCACGACGCCATCATGGAGGTGTGCGACGACTACAGCCTGGAGGACAATGAGTACTTCTTTGACCGGCACCCAGGTGCGTTTACGTCTATTCTGAACTTCTACCGCACGGGTAAGCTGCACATGATGGAGGAGATGTGTGCGCTCTCGTTCAGCCAGGAGCTTGACTTCTGGGGCATTGACGAGATCTACCTGGAGTCGTGCTGCCAGGCACGCTACCACCAGAAGAAGGAGCAGATGAATGAAGAGCTGAAACGCGAGGCCGAGACCATGCGCGAACGTGAGGGTGAGGAGTTTGACAACACATGCTGCACAGAGAAGCGCAAGAAACTTTGGGATCTCTTGGAGAAGCCCAGCTCGTCTCTGGCGGCAAAGGTATGTGCTGGTGTGAATTTGTCCATGTGATCTCATTTTGTTCCACACTTCATGGGTAGAATTGGGCAGGTTGAGTGGACTGGCATCCTGCATGCTGTTTTCTTCTTGGTCTATATCCTTTAGGCCAGGGGTTCTCAGCTCTAGTCTATACCCAATGTGCTGCACAGTTTCAAGTTCTCCCTGCACCTACAATCCAAATCCAGTTTACTACGGGCTTGCTAATAATCTGGTGAGCTGGATCAGGTGTTTTGCAAACAGGAAATACTCGAGACTGTACGGTAATGGGTTTTGAGGAGTTGAGATGCCCATGTTTAGCGAGATAGAAATCAGACATTTCCAGACTTTTTTTTTCAGGCAAATCTAGACCCAATAGGGTATATCATTCAGGAACTGGGATTATTGGAAAAAATCACCACAAATGTGCCCAGATCCCTTTCAGATGCTCTCTAATGGTGGTGTAATAACCCTTGTGAAATTGGAGTAGAGCAAAGTTACAGGGCTCTAATTTGAACTATATAGGAACAGTCTAGAGTGGTCAATATCCTTTGCTCTTCTATGTGTTCTAAGTAAGTGCCATCATATCATTTTCCACTTCAAGCTAATTGCAAAATGCCATGCTGATGAATTTAAAGTAATGCACCAGAGTATCCCTGAGCAGCCTCTGGAATCAAACTAATGGAGCTCCTGGGGTTTACATAGCACTTGCTCCACTAAAGGAGATGGGTTTGATATTGTCAAACAGTATGTGCACTTAACCCACACATGCTTTTAAACTCTTCATTTGCCTGCACTTCTGACAAAGAATGAGTTTAGAATGGAGTAGACACCTGACATTCCTACAGATTTGTGATCATGCATAAAAAAAGTAATGTCGTATCTGCATTACTTGAGTGTTTGGTAGTCTTTTTGTTGTACGTGGAAGAAATGTGAAAATCCCTTATTGTAACAGTAATTTTACTGCAAGTGCATAATGTGGGACACAATGGTAACATCTTTAAAATGTGCACTGGAAATTATGGTCAAGTCTAATTAGCAGTGCACATTCATGTCACGTGATAGCCAGCGAGTAGCACACTTAGGGACATATATCACTTTGCAATTAGTTTAAAAGGGAGATCCATTTTAAAGCCAATCAGCAAATCTTTCTGCTGAAAATCACAATACTGTTTCAATCTCTTCAGTGATAGTGATCGACAACTGCTCTTAAGAACTGTAGAATGTGAAGAGCTATTGACAGAAGGAGTAGGAAGCTTAAAAAGGCAAGATACACAGTTCTTACTATTACACTTACTTATGCTGAAGTATTGAACTGTATATTTCAGCACAGGATTACTTTGATAAACACTTAGCTGCGTCTCTATTCACAGAGAGACAGAGTTCAAGTTGAAGAACATTCTGGTTATACTTAAGCGTAGTCTTTGGTATGCTAACAAGTGGGCATCT
The DNA here is from genome assembly GCA_028565825.1 of Olivaichthys viedmensis. Lineage (NCBI taxonomy): Eukaryota > Metazoa > Chordata > Actinopteri > Siluriformes > Diplomystidae > Olivaichthys > Olivaichthys viedmensis. The sequence continues at coordinate 10,576,929 of JAOUQW010000015.1, forward strand.
TGCTGTGAGCACAGGGCTTTCGTAGCACAGTGTTTGTCTCTCAGATAGCTTTCTAGACACTGAGGAACAGAAGAGGAGCTGAAACGCAGCTTATTTAATCAGATACTTGTTGTTTACGGTGCTTGCTTTTTCTGTCAATATCAATAATACTCTTTTTAGTAATAGGCCTATACCCTGACAAACATAGACATTAAGCATTCATGGATTTCAGTGGTTCTAGTCTTAGGTTGTTAATGCTTGTGCTAAAACAAACACTAAATCCATTGATGTCTTTAAGGTGTTGCATCTGGGTCATCCAGTAATTGTCTAAAGCATTATACATTCACAAAGTTTGTTTGGGTCCCTTTTCAAAATCTTTTATATATGTTTGGTAAAAATGCTTGCATATATACCCTAACATTATCAATGTTTAAACATAGAGACTCTAGACCATCTCTATCTACCTCAATAAACTTTATACTGGCTATGTCTCTACATGGCATCACACAGGTCTCCAGCATGGCCTGTTAGCTACAGTCTGATAATCTAAGCAAATCCTGTGAGACTAAAGTGATTCTGCTGGATATTCTCACCTCTATTTGCCCTCACACTCCAGGGTGAAACATGGCTTCCACCCTCCCTGCACCTCACTTCCTCAGCTCAGCAGGGTGCAGAGCAGATTTCACTGGGGGAAAAGCAATAATCATTGCACAAAACTGAGTGCAATTGCCTTCAACTTGTTTGCCATCTAATGAAAATGGGCTTATTTTACTTTAACAGAAATACACAAGAGTGTCTCTCCTGTTTGTTGTATATCTGAAGCTTCTGCTTATTTCTTCATGCTAAAAATTCATATAACTGATTAGACAGAAAGGAAGCGTGGGAGAGAGAGAGAATGTGTGTATGTGTGAGAAAGAGAGAGAGAAAGAGCTGGTGCCAGAGTAATGCCATTGATTCCGTTGCTTATGTTGATAAACAAGCCCCCAGTCTCATGCTCTCCTCTCAGTGTAGTGGACATGGAGAAATAAAAGTGTCAGCAGCAGGTTTAATAGCATCAGAGCAACATCTAGCTTGTTTCCCTGTGCTTAATTGCATCCCCAGCATGGCTGAAACTGCTCTGTGCCCCATCCAAAGATTTTAATGCATGCATTTTTCAGCGCAGATGAATATTTAATGACACATTAATTATGCTTGACTTTGTGCCGAGGCCAGAGAAGGTGCAATATGGACTATCCATAACTCTCACTGTCATCCTCTTGGCATTACTGTAGAGTTATCACCTCCAAAAATACATACAGGAGACAGATTTCTCCATGGGTGTGATTTTTCACCATCAAAAAGGGTGGGTGATATGCGCCCTGTGCTTTGTGGCACATTTTATGGCATATTCTCAAACTAGTTTACACTGGTTTGAGCAAATATAGGGCAACCTATTGAATGATGTAGAAGAAAACTGTGTTCATGTAACGCCCACAACATGTCTGAAATTATTAATGTATGAAATGTGTATGAGCTGCTTTATAATATGTAGTAAGGCTGTGTTATGCGCACCGTTGGAAAGCAGATAGTGAACATTGTGAAGTGACATTTTAACTGCTGTGCTTCAGAGCCTGACAGTCATTTGTATGGAAAATTATTCCACAGCAAATAAAAAGCAGGGGTTTTATTTTGTGCACAAGTAATAATCAACCAATTTATGCATATGTGTACAGAATATAAACACAAAAGTGTCTGAGCAATCAATGCCATGGCTTGTCCTTTTTGGGTCCTAAATGTCTTAAATTGAAACACGAAGAAGAATGAAATCATTATTCTTTTTTTATTACAATTTTTTAAATTTCATTTTTATTTCAATTTTTAAAACCTAAACAATTGATAAACTTGCCATTAAAATGTGCTGAGGATAAGATTTTTGTGCACACACACCTACACAAACACACAAACACAAAAAAACAGTTATGACTCAGCAGAAACACTTCTATTGTTTAGTGACATGTCCATTAAAGGTTTTGATTTCAACCACAAGGCCACTGTTTCATAGTTTCCAGAACCAAGTGCCATCTTATCCCTGAGACGTCCTACACTTTTCCACGCATAGACTGGTGGAAGACGGCCGCACTCCACTGCAGTTTAGTAAAGTCTCTCTGTCCTCTAAAAGTCAAATACCGGAACCTAAAACCACTGCAATGCTCACTTTAGGAAAAAAGAGATTTAAACAGTCAATAAAAGCTGATTTGTTGAGTTATGTGCCTTACCTTGGTGCATTATTAGAAATTAGATTTCAGATTTGGACATTTGATATTTGAAAACTGAGGAGAGTTTGAAAAATCAGTGCCTTTTTATTGAATCAACACATTACACCTCTGCATAGACCAAGTCAAGTTAAAAATAGTTAAAACTCAGAGATGTTTCCAGTGCTGCTAGGAAAGTTTATAATATGTTCATAATATGTGCGTTAACCCCTTAAACTCCCCATTAAACTTTCCCTGAAACTCCCCGTTAAATGCCCCCTTAAACTCCCCATTAAACTCCCCTGAAACTCCCCGTTAAACACCCCCTTAAACTCCCAGTTAAACTCCACCTTAGACTCCCCCTTAAACTCCCAGGAGTGGCAACATGTACACAAACACACAGACACCTTATGATTACATGTCTATCTTATTGTACGACCCAGTGTGACGCTGAACTGTTTTTATTTGAATTGACAGGTTAATAGTTGGTGTTACATGGTAAAAGATTGGTGAGGGAAAAATTGCTTGTGTATGTGTGTGCCTCAGTTCCCGCTACATGCACTGCAAATCTATAGGACAGCCTATCCACCACCTCAATAATTCATTCCACATATATCACCTTATGGAAAGATATATAAAGACACAATGTCAGCAGACAGAGTTGGTTTCCTTTCTCCTCCAGACCCCTACCCAAAGCACACACATTTAGAGACTATCCTGTTTGTATATCACTATGTGTAATAGTGTTATATGTGGAACATATAGTGCGTAGTTTCAGGGGTGAGCTATCTGTATTAGTATCTCTATTTTTTAAAAGATTCGCTGTCAAATACGACTCCCACTTTCACCAGGAAAAAATTTCTGGAACAATCCATTTGAACTTGTATGGAAGAAGGCTATTTTTAATCTCTCTCCCTAAATTTGGAACACAGTCCCAGCCAAGAGGAGCATGGAAAGAGGTTAGATTAAGCATGTTTTTTCAACAACAAAGAAATTAGCATTGTTAAAGCTTGACATGGACACTATTTGATCAATAAGTAGCATCCATAAGCAGCATCCCATAGATACAGATGGGCGATAAGCAGGTTAACAACTCCAACAAGTCCCAGGAACTGCTTCTCAATAACGTGAATTGCAGCATCAGCTGGAGTCTAGACTGTTGGTGATACAGCTTGTGTTTATATTGTGTAATGTTTCATTAATTAAGCCGATGTACCAGTTTTCTAAACTTGCATAGAGCCAATAACACAAATGCAAAGTGGTAGCTTCCATAAACATAAGGAAGTGTATGGTATACTGCCTGTCATGATATATGACTTTAGCTTCAGATAATGCATTCATTGGCTTCCAAGGCATTTCACAATACATTTAATATGCTTTATTATTTTGAGTTGGTCAGTGAACATTCAGCTGGCGTTTGGTTTATGTGGTCTACAGATTAATTTCCTTATTGACAAAGAAGCTTTATTACAGAACTGAGTGCAGTTCTCTAAGAAGAAGAGTACAAAATTAAAAAGAGTACCAGCATCTCGGAGCTTCTCAACAGGACCATCATTATCCATTAGGTTCTTACTTTTGCCTTTGATGCTACTTTAAGCCTTTTAAAACTCAGATTACTATTATAGGTGCGTTGGGAGTCCGGGTTGAGAAAGACAGTTCAGTTTAATTAACACACTCATTTGACTTTCTGCAAAGCAGCTCTGGTATTAGAGTATTAGAGCCTGCCAACCAGTTCAGGGTTGCCAGGGAGACAGGTGACCTTCATTAGCATATTACCAAAGAATCTAACACTCCCTCTCCTGTGAGATTTTCTTCAAACGTGAACACACATATTCATATATAGCATATGCAGAGCTGGATGAAACGATAATAGAGTTTGGAAGTATATCGGATAAATTTAGACAGTCCTGTCAGTCACATGTTCTGCTTGTAACAGGAGTGATCTTTTCTGTCTGTTTAACAGATGTAGCAGTGCAGTTTCTTCGATGATCTAGGACCATTTCTCTTCTTAATTCCCACCTAACTGTTAAAATAGAAGTGAATTTGGAACGCTTGTAGAAGCTTGACAATGGCAAGTCACTAGGCATTCATTTTAGCATTAAAGACTGCTCCCAGATCACTACTTACATACAGTGAAGAAGTGCCTGGTGAGAGAAAAGCCTCTGAACTGGGACTTTAGGATGTGTGAGGTCAAGCATGATGGCCGCCGGGCTCAAGATTTCATTCATTATTTACAGTGGAGCTGTCAACCACAACTGTAATCATCAGTCAACTGTAGGGGGAAAGGGTAATGGAACAGGAGTGCAAAGGGGATGCAAGAAGAGAAACAGCAGAAACACTAATAAAAAATAAAAAATGAGAAACAACATAGCAGCAAACAATACATTAGCTGTGTCTCAAATCGCATGTACTGTTCTGGACGATTTTGAGTATAGTTACACTGAAAAATATTTCTTAAAATGTAGAGTAAAAAAGACCGGGATAATTGCTGAACAAGTAAAATGTGTGGAGCCATGGACATTTTTTGCATTAACCTGTCCCATTATTCAGCATAGAAAGCAAGGGGAGGGGATTGTATCAGGTAACAGGCAGAACCAACATGGCTACCAAGGACAGCAGTAGAGCTTGAATGTTTAATGAACTTTATATTAAACAAAAAAATACAATCAGTACAGCAAGCACTGTTGGTTAAGTTAGCTAGCTAATGTCAGATACCACTGATTGCAATCCAGCACTGTTGTTTTGTTTTTTTGTTTTATATATTTTTACCCCATTTTTCTCCTAATTTAGTCATTGCCAATTCCCACCCACTAGCTAGCTAGTTCTCACGACAGCCACCAACCGGGGAGGGTGGGGCTAACACGTGCTTCCTCCGAGACACGTGAAGCCTACCGCCGCATTTTTTCAAACTGCTGTTCAACGTCACAGGGCAGTCCCACACGCTTGGAGGAAAGCGCCAACTGCCCTCTTCCGTATGCATGAGCTCGCAGACACCCACGACTGGCTGGTGCTGCTTTTGATCGACAGGAGAGATAGTGTAATGCCGTCCCTCCCACCCAGAGAGCACGGGCAATTACGCTTTCTTACACTCCCGGCCACGGATGGCTGTGGCATCGTCAGGTCTCGAACTAGCGATCTCCAGACGACAGGGTGAACGCTTTACTGGTGCGCCACTCGGTAGCCCGCACTGTTATTTTTTATCATCTGCGTTTTCAGTGTCATTTCCCTTAAAGTTCCCCTGAACATGTCATCTTTAACCACTGAAAATAATCTGTGAGGAATAACAAATTGTTTTTTAATGGCCAAGAAACTACAAAAATTGGCCTCAGAACATCTATTTACCCTCGTTAAAATTGCCAGGGTCTTTTAAAATCCATAAATATATGATTTGAAAACACCCCTATGTCCTCCTTCTCTCTCAGGTTCTGTGGCTAAAATTTGCCAGGTAACATGTCATCCTCTAATCTCGGATGTGATTGGTCCAAAGCTGTGGAGTTTATTTAGTGACATCACTGACTGAGCTCATATGTAACACTCCTGATTATAAAAAGTCTGTTTTAAATGAAAAAAGTGTTAACAATCTTGAGGTAAACATCAATCTATATCATTTGAATCAGCTAATCCAGTACTAATCTAATTAGTACATTTTAATTAGATATTAATATTTACATATTAATATCTAATTACATATTAATAAAGTATTAGGTCATAGTGTGCATTTGAGACACATCTATTATTTTTAGTATCTTTAAAGCCATCTCAATGGCCCCAATCAGACAGTGACATCATTGTTAACCAGCACTCTTTTCCTTTCCTTCATGTTTTCTCCACTCCACAGAAAGTGTGGAATTAAACACCATGTGTAGCAGAGCATGTGAAACACTTACTAACCATCCAATGTGTCCTGGAGAGGTTGATTCATGTATTGCACATTCACTAGCTCTCCCAAGCCAATATAAGTACTTAACAGAAAGATAGCCCAGGGCACTGGGCTAGCAGAATGCACCAGCACTAAATCTGAATCACTGCAGTGATCGAGACTTCTACTGCTATCTTCTGATTATTCAGCCTCCCATACAAATACAGAGTACCCCTTTAGGATTAGCATGCTTTTCACAACAGGAAAGCAGAGGCATTATTAATAGATACCTAGACATAAGTAACAAGCAAAATTAAAGGAGTGTCTTTTAAAAATACAACCTACTGTATTGTGTTCTGGGACATTTGGCTCTACAGAAAAAAACCCATAATTTAGATACTTTTAGGTATACGACTATATTTGTTAACACTTTTAAATGAAAGATTATCATTATGGTGTGTTCCACACTATGGACAGTGCATAACTGCAAGTTAATTTTGTGATCTGCCTCACATCTCAGTAAAATCCATGTGAAAGATGGAAATGACATTCAACTAAAAGAATTATGTGGAAATATGCTGACGTTTTATCAATACACTTTTTTATGTAATTCTTATTTGCACGACTTAATGATCTGCAACTACCAGTCTTTCCCCGTATCACACAACAGTAGGCTTCCACCAAACATATCTTTCCTAGCTGCCAACCCTGCAGCATTGCCAAGTGTAGCAGATAGCGCTACCTACGCAACTCATTACACAGATAGACAGATGAGATAGACATCAAATTCAGCCAATACACAGTTTTGCGAAGGACAAAAAGCAACCCCAGGTTCTCCCCACCACAGAATTCAAATGGCACTGGCCAGATTTGAAACAAGGCAAGTACCTTGTAAAGTAGTGTGTTTCTGCTTAGAAGCAAAATAATCCTGGCCGTAAGTAATTGTGTCTTTGATTAGTCCTATTAATGCAATAACATAACACTGCACAGCAGACAAAGCTCTTCTCCAAAAAACAGCCTCACTCTACATGTTGCCTCTGTACTGACTTTGCCAGAATGGCTAAAAGAAGCAGCAGTCGCTTTGCATGACATTGATCAGTCAGTAATTACATGAAGCAGATAGTGAGTCTTCCTATTTCCCCCTCCACTCTCGGAAAGACAACAGGCCTGATAAATAAGAGATCAACTGGATGAATGAGTGGAACCAAGAGTCATAGACATGAACAACGACCTAGTCATTCAGGCATTTGTCAGATCATTATGCACCAAGTGGAATCATTTAATCAGAATTATGGTTGTCCAAAGCTGAAGTGGGAGAGGCTCTAACTGCTAATGAAGTGTAAAACTGAGACGAGTGCTGAGAGTCAAACTGTGATAAAAAGCACCAATCCTATCAGTGTATAATTACCCAGTCATCCAGAATTATGGCAGATACTGTATTGTTTTAACAAAGAAATGGTTAGGGATTGCAATCTGTCTAATTGTCAGTAAGTAGGTTTTTGGGAAAGTAATTTTCTGCCATGAAGTTGTTGAAAATCAAGGGCAAAGTTCCCAGAGAGTTGGTAAAATAGGGATCAGCATGACACAGTGCTGTGAAAAAGATACAGGACTCAGGGCTCTTATGTGGTCTTTAAAGACAGATTCTTGTTTTGAAAAGCATGAGGCACAGTCATCAGCAATGGTGGCATCACAGCACACTGTGTACCCGATTACACAACCAGTGCATGGCGTTAGCTACAGCTCAAACAGATGAGCGGGTGATAAAAAGCCCCTGTTGCTATGCAGATGGGGAAAGCCTCTTTGGCTTCAGTTTAGGCAAACAAACAGAAAGAGAACCCTGAGCAAACATGTGTTCTATGTTAGTATCACAACCTTATTCACATAGTGAACACCAACCATCTAAGATTACAGTGGTTACAACGGTCACAATCACGCACCTGAAATGAGATAGCATAGACAAGCCAAAAGTTATTGCAAATTATTTTTATATATATTTAGTCTTAGATGTTTATTTTATGTCCTCTGCATTAGTGTGTCAGTAGAAAAGAGCAATTTTTAGATTTACAAACATAAATTTTACAAAAAAATACATTTTACAAAGATTTATTTATATATTTATTTAGAAACTGTACATGTGCCTATGACTTTTACACAGTACTGTATATTATATTATATATACAGTAAATTACCATGCAGTTGATCAGATAAAATATATTTAGCAGGTATGTTAACAGCTTATTACATTCTGATTTCTGCATGTAACTGTGACACCTGGTAGGTGGGAAGGGAGGAATGAGGACTCCAGAGGCAGACTTTGAGCTGTGATGAGCCAATGGTTCAACTTTATTTCCTTCCAGTGCTTTTCAGCAACCGGGTAACAAAATAATAAACAATTGAAACACACACACACACACACACACACACCCTTCACTCCCACTCTGGGCTGCGTGCCTTCTCGCTCATTATTCGCTCGTTCTCCATGGCTCCTCCCTCGTTCCACAACTGGCACTCGACCACGCCTCTGACACCACAGTAACATTAATATATTACACCTGGAATGACACAAAACTCATTTTCAAAAATAAATTACTGAAAAAAAATATTCTAATTCAACTTCATGTCAGGAAGTGAACAGATTTTCTATTCTCAGAGAACATGCATGCACATAGGATCTGATATGAACACATAATTCCAAGGCTGTTGATTATTTTGTTGATTTCTATTGATTCTACAGACAGCATTGTAAGATAATGCAGGTGTGGCAGACGCGGGGAGGGGAAGTGAGCTCTCAGGCTGAGAGAAAATTGGGGATCAGTCAGTAAAGGGGTGATGCGGAGCACCTGTCTGGCTAATTAGGATTAATTGTTGACCTTTTAAATCCTGTTGTGCGTCTGGCAGTGAGAACTTCACTCCCGGGACTGCTGAATGAGGGGAGCTAATGGTGTGAGTGTGTGTGTGGGAGAGAGAAATAGAGAGAAAAAGAGACAGCGAGAGAGAGAGAGAGAGAGAGAGAGAGAGAGAGAGACAGAGAGACAGAGAGACAGAGCTGGAAAGCCATAGTCTTATTTTGTTTGAGTGTAAGTGTGACGTGAAAATACAACTGTTCTTTTTTGTTGTTGTTGTTTTCACCTTTTTGTATGCAATAAACAAACTCACTGTGCAGACTGCATGTAGCATGATTGCTCCTCAGTGCTCGTGAAACTGTTACAGCAGACCTCTCTCAGGTTCAGCATCCTCACTGCTCCTGTGATCCAGATTTCATTTGTTACTTGGTGGTACGTGAAATAGCAAAAGCAGCATCCATGTGTTGGTTCTATTGATTCACCTGCTCCGCAATACCTACCTAGAGCGGGAAAGAACATAGAAATGGACCATTGAAGATATTAGCAAGGGGATGCTTGTCTAGCGGACGGACCTGGAAGGAGTTTAGATGGATTTGTAATCAAGTGTCCTTATCCACAATTGCCATCTCTTACAGGGAATCAATTATTCAGTCAAATCTAAAGGAGTTACACAATGGCTTGAACGTGCCTGATAGAGCTATTCCTGAATAGAGAGCATAGACAATATTCACTTGATAGGAGTGGCTTTGTGTACATGGGAAATATCAATAGCAGGTTTGTGGATTGTGTTCTTCGAAGAATATGTGTAACACTGTTGTGATACCAGAGTCAGAGTCCAGTCAGAGTCACCAGAGATACCAGAGTCAGGTTCGGACAGGAGACAGGAGTGCTCTGAGGAAGTAAATATTATTTGGGGGTGATGTTCGGTTAGCAAAATAGAGAACAGAGAGAGAAGAAATTAAGAGGTAGAAAGTCTGAAGATGACAATAAAGCTTGGAAGATCCTGTACCTGTGTGGGCTTCAAGCTCCATTTGACACTTTCCCCCCCAAAGGACTTCTGAAAATGCCTCTCAAAATTTTCATATAAAGTAACACATTTCTGTCTCACACTCGCACAGTAAATCTGGGTTGCAATGTAAGTGATTTGTACTGACACCAGCTGAATCATTGGATCACACTGCATCAGGGCACCTCACAATCGACTGATTTCCCAGAGGTTATCGCGCAGATTAATGGGAACAGCATATGAAAGACACCAGTAGCACTCTGACGCTATGCCTTAGAGAGCATGAGAGCCAGGGGAAGAGAACTCAGGACCTCAAGAGAGATGGGAGAGAGAGACAGAGACAGTCTGAGAGTCTGGTGTTTTGTTGATTACTGTCACAACTGTGTTCATGTGTCCATGAGAAATAAAACAGGCATAACACTGATCTGATCAATGTAATAACATAAACATTTTTAAAATGGTAATAGCCATTACCTCATATCCTTTTGCTGCAGACATTTGCAAACAATTGGATAGATTTTTTGGGTACATAGTTGGGTCTTCTAGTGGAGAAAGCCAGGAACTAAGCCAAGACACTTTATGATTACTCTTATAACATTCACTCATCAGACTGCTGGCTTTGAGTATGATAACATTTTGATAATGAGCGTAACTGTTTTTAAGATTAGAATGTAATACACTGTGGTGATATTACTAAACAATGTACAAAGTAACTTTTTACATTAACATTTCGTTAATCTAGAATCTAGAAATAATACAGAAATCATTGCAAAATCAAGTTTAGCTTTTACAGTCAATGTATTATTATTGTTTTGGCTGAATGACTCAATCTGAAGTCCTGGGTACCACACATGCACACACACACATACACATATACATACAATTAATACTCTTAATGAACAGTAGTGTTTAGGAATATGTTCTGTATATAAGCATGAGAAGCAGTACAACTGATGTGTGTGAGAGAATGAGGAAAAAGAGGGAGAATATTTCTGGGTCAGCACAGGAATGTGTTCAACCTGGATCAGTTTCTATTTAAAACTAGGCTTTAGGATAGAATACACCTCATTGATATTTATATTTATTAAAAGATCACTGCATGGTGTCAAAAAGATTGAACAACTTGGAAGAAGATCATATATAGAAGGTCAGATGAATTGAAGAAGCTCATGAGATGCATTAGCAGAGGTTTCCATGGTTTCAATATATTATAGCAACCCAGGATCGTGCTAATGGTCATGAATCAGTATGGTCTTTTAGAAATGAGTCAGTTTTATATTAAACACACTGTATTAATGTACTGTATGTAAATCCAAGAGCATTGGATTAGTGTTATCGTGAACAAATACACTATAAAAGCATTAAACAATGACCAGCCTTTGGCTTTAAAACTGCATCAATTCTCTGAGGTCCACTGTCATGAAGTTTTATAAGGAAATCGGCTGGTAGGTTGTTCCAAGAATCTTGGAGAACTTGTCACAGTTCTTCTGCGGACTTTGGCTCTCACTTGCTTCTGTCTCTGCAGCTAAAATCCCAGACAGTCTTGATTATATTTTTATCAACAAAAAAAAGTGGTATTTTACTTTATCTCTTCTGTTACTTTTCCTCCCTGACTCTGGGTAGTTTCTTCAGAATGCCCTCTTTCAGTAATTCTGTGCTGACTGTTCATGTCTCAGCATTAGGAGTCCCAGTGGACTGCTGTCCTCTCAGGAAGACACAGACACATCTTCTTTTGGGCCTCTAGTCGAGTCTCTTCACGACCTTCTGGGACACTTTAGAAAGTGAGCAGAGTTTCAAGATGTTTCCTTCTGTCAATGTTAAGTGGGCCAGCATTACCACAGTTATCACACAGAGGTTGTACAAAGTTAGACAGCCTCTTGAGAGAAAAAAAGGCAGGAAAAGAGGGGCATAATGAGAAAGTGAGAGAGAAAAGAGAGGGACTGCCTGTAGCCAGAGGCACAAGTCCACATCCACATACAGCAGGCGTGCTCCCACCACTGCTCTACTATTTCAACCTCTACCTTGTTTTTTACACTTTGTCCTTTATGTCCTACCCCTTTTTCCATCCATCCTTAGCCACTGTCCTAGCCTTTCACATCTCATCATGCCTCTCTATCTAAGTTCTATTAAACTCTCAGCTCATTCCTCTTCATCTATCTTCAGCTATGTTAAGCTTTTCATTATTTGTCACCCTATTCTATCCCTATGCTTTTGCAAGTCTCTCATGTGTTCATAGATATTGATTTACTTTTATAACTGGGAATGTTAGGATGTCTGGTGTTACTAGAGTTTCATTTTCCCAAAGTGATTTTTCATGGAGCAGTAGAGCAGTAAAAGAGCGATCGTTGGGAAATTTTGCTCTCTGCCCAATGCTCCAGCATTAGCTTTAGAGAGGTAACTCGCTGAGCCACTCTGATCACTAAAGGAAAACTGTGGAAAAACCGATGCAATTGGGTTAGATCAGCTTTAGGGAGTTTTCTGTAGAGTTCTTTATAATCTCTTGTGTCATCAGCAATAGCTCCCTTAAGAAAGCAACGCAATCATTCTAAATTAGAGATCATGAACATGATAGCCCACTGCTATAAACAACAGTAGGACCCTGCAGGAGCTGTCAGAGTGTCAAAATTGTCAGGACCGCATGTCTTGAAAATTAAATACTTCACTACGTTTTTAATAATTCTACAGTCAATCTTGATTTTATGTTGAAAGCAGCTGGCTAATAACATTTTATCAAATGTATCAAACAAATTTTTTACATTAAGGTGTCTGAACATGGGCTGGTCCATGGGCATGTAAACTAGATTATATTTATACACGAACAGGTGTCCACACATCTGTTCATTCAGTGCATTAGCATTTCTTAGTTCTTTCACTCTCAATTCATTCAGAAGACTCATTCAACAGAGGATTGAACTCTATAAGAGCCAATGGTTCAGAAGTTCAGGCATCATTTATTTTGGACAATCAGATTGCTTTCTGGCATTTAGATTATGCAATGCTGCACAAGTCTGTTGAAGAAAGCAGGTCAGAGAGGATTGCAGTTGTTGAACTAAATTAGAGGAAGAAATCTGGTCCCATAATCATCTCCGCAGCATGTTTTCGCCTTTTTGGTAATCAGGGGTGCATTCAACAAATATGGTGAATGTGGATTAATCGCCTTAACTACATTAAAAACACACTCAGTATTTTTTTTCGTCCTCTAATCCTTATCTGATCTTGGGCTCTGTGTTTTTCGAATGCCAAGACGTGATTAAGAGAGAGTCAGCTTCTATTTTTTTTTTTTTTTTGCATAACCACTTAGGGAAAGGATGGAGGTCCGAATTGGACACAGTTGAGCAAAGTGGAACTGGTAAAAATAATAAATGTACACAACATAGTACAACATGTACACTGATTTTAAAATATCAAATTTACAAATCATGCTCGATTATAGCAGCTGCTTGGTTTTAATGCAGCGACAGTAAATATTACTGCTTTGGCACTAAGAGAACCATATACTTGCACACAAACACATATTTATATATTCATACATGCACAGATAAGAGGGAGAACAAAGATATTTGATGCATATAATGTGTAACTATATAAGAGATATATAAATGCATCTTTTCTAAAATATTCACTAATGCATGGTGCATCCATCGCTTCCATGGTAAAATCAGCCTTCCAGCCCAGTGAGTCTGAATCATCAAAGTGCAATGTGCAGTAACAGCACAGCCATGGAGAAACACACTCTCCATGTATGGCAGAGCCTGGCTGAACCAGCATGCCGGACTGAGAGTGTGTTTATACTGCGTTAAATGGATGAGGGCAGCGTGCTGTGTGTCACCCACACACACTGACGTCTGTTTGACGAGTAAAAGTGTGTGTGCGCGGGAGAGGGGGCGGGGGTGCGCTTTTAGTTAACTATTAGTGACCATGTGGGATGTCCCCTTTTGTCTATGTTCTCTCAATCTTCCCACCACTTATGTGTGTATGACCTGACGAGTTATTTCGAATTTCATTGATTGTTTATTTATTTATTTAGAATTCATTTACATTTTTAGAAAAAATTTGCACACCTGTAATGCAATATTTATGACTGAATAAACATCCTGAAAGTATCACGGCATCACGCTCTTTCTCTAC
>JAOUQW010000015.1:10591074-10601700 GCA_028565825.1 Olivaichthys viedmensis
ACTTTATGTAGTCCTGTATAGTGTGCTGCTGTATTGTTGCGTGTTGCACCATGGTCCTGTAGAAACCACATTTCATTCCAATGTATACGAGTTATATGGAGAAATGACAATAAAAACCTACTTGTACTTGAACTCGAACTTATAACATTAACTCATTTTACAAATCACTTATTTATAAGGTTTTATCTGACAATTTTGTGACAGAGCCTCAATAGGGTCAAAGCAGATAAAACTTTTAAAATGTATATATTATTTTATACTTTTAATTAATAATTTGTTGTGAGACTTTTTATATTAAATATTCAGCGGCATGTAAATAACATATTTATAGTCATTTTTGCCAAAAAAAAAAGTCAGAAAGGACCTTTTAAAATTCCAAGGTCCCGAAACAGAAACGGTGGTTAAAAAGACGACGTGTCCTCAGATCTCCTGCTCATCACCAGCTACTAGTTCAGTGCCACCAGACTTAACGTGACCCCCTGCAATTGGGCTGTTTTTAATCACCTTGAGCTGAGACTTGTGATTTTTGTACAATTTCTAAATACTGAGGCAGAAAAAAAGATTTCTGTCAAATCGAACATCAGCTCGCTATTACGGCTATATTAACATCAGTGTATTTGCTGGCAGCGTATGGGGCACGTGATGATTGACAGCTGGTATGATGATATGACTTCTCTTTAATAACTAGTCACAACAACAAAGGGTAGGAGTTTGGATTTGGGAAAGTTAAGGTTGCAATTTAAATTGCTCGACAGGGCGTAATCTAACAAACACAATCATTGACATGCTGCAGTGGGACTGGATGCGTTTAACGGTAAACGATAGTGGTTCCATCGTGGCCAATATTGATCTTTTGGTGAAAAACAGAGTCGTTGTCACACTTTTGGCGGCGTATCGTTGATGAATAAAGCAGAACCGAACAGAAATGTGTCTCCTGTGTGGAGCTCCATCTAATAAAACCTGCTAGATATCGAGAGGTTTCAATATCAACAAACAAAAACCGCCAGAGATAACAGGAAGTGCTGCACGCCGACAGGAAGAGAACGATTCAGATGGATCTGATCAGCAGTTTTACTAGTAGATGACTGGTGGTCATCACAGAGCAAATATTTCTGCTAATGAACGGTGTCAAAAACAATATATGATCCTGTTTAATTAAATGTCATAATAATGAACAGATCATGGCAACGGAGAGCAGGTAACCATGGAGACAGAGACGGAGATGCAGCCATGACAGTAGGAGTAAAATCCTCTGGCTCGGACTGTTGAAATCCTCGCAGATGTTCTGTTGGGTGAAGTGCACAGCTGGATTTGAGTGATTGAGCCTCACTGTAAACACCTGTACGTGTAAAAGCGAGTTCGGTTTTCCATCCTGCACTCGTCCGTATCCTCTCCTAAACCCATCTAGCTTTCCTCTCTCCCTCTTTCCTCTCTCTCTCTCCTCTCTCTCTCTCCTCTCTCTCTCTCCTCTCTCTCTCTTCTCTCTCTCCTCTCTCTCTCCTTTCTCTCTCGCGCAGGAATTAATTAACTAACCCATTAAACTGGTCGTCATTTAAATCTTTCATTCTCTCGCATCAGCAGGAAATTGGATTTGCCTTAATTAGACCAAAAACCTGCAAATGTTCATGTGTCCAATAGAAGCAGAACCATAGTGGAATACAGACGTGTGTGTGTGTGTGTGTGTTTAGTCAGACAGGATGAAGTGTTTTTAAGTAAAAGAGACAGAGTGGGATTAGTGGACTGGTTGAGCTGAAGTGCAAACACACACACACACACAGTCTCACACACACACACGTGCACACACACACACACACACACACACACACAGTAGTATTTGCAAGGTATTTCCATTTAGTATTACTGTAGCTAAATGATTATACTAGAACTAGCTAAGTTACTATCATTATGGGGACAGTTGTCCATACAATGGGCTAAAAATCTGCACACAGACACACACACATGCACGCACGCCCGCACACACACACACGCACACACATATTTCTAGCACCATGGGGACATTTGGTCCCTACAAATTTCCCATTAGTGCAAATTCACAAATTTAGTCCATACAGCTGTAAGTACACAGCATGGACTGTATATAAGGGTTATATACAGTCTGTGGTATACATACATGGCTATAGGGTGGCAGTCCACCGAAGTGTTGTCACACCGTCACACCTCTAGAAAAATTGAGAATTGTGCCATTTGCATGCACTCACTCACCTCTGACTGCTCCGGAGACCATAGTGTGTGTGCATGTGTGTGTGTGTGTATATAAGATGGCAGCAATGGTCCATTAGGGCAGGACACTCTGTCTCAGTCACCTGGAATGATTGTGTACTAACAATCCTCTCGACCTCATCACTGTGGCCAGCTGATGGACTTAGGTGTGTCTACGACCACCGTTAAATAAGGTACAGGCAAAAACCTTTAGTGCAAATGTGTAAGTGAGGACTACACCACAGTTAGTATAAGTTACTATAAGTCTGTTTTACCAGTATGTGTTATTGTGCTAATGTTTTTTATAGAGCCATAACCAACAGGCTTTCTAATCTTAGAAATAGACACTGTCACCAAATAAGCAACAAGGCTTCATCATCAAGGCCACTCCTGCTGTATAATCTCTGATAATAACTGTAAAAATCAAACAGAGACCGAGACTGGCCTTCGCTATTGTTAGATAAATAAATAATAAATAAAGAGATCTAAAAAAGATGGCTTGCATAGTCTCCGCACTGGGTAAAGCCCACAGAAGCCAAATTCTCTTGTGCCTAGGCAATTTATTTGGAAGGTTAGTAAGGGAGTGAGTGGACGAGGACGTCTCCCTTACTGGGTGATATTACACAGTGTCTTGTAGTGTTGCAGAAGCACTGTTTACTCTCTGTGTGGTTCCCTTTTCTCTCACTAATGAAAGCATTGCAGTGGGATCCTCCTTTGCACCAAACCACGTTTCTGTCTGTCAGCCACTAAATACCTTTCTCCCTCTCTCTCTCCCCCAGCCTCTGTCTTCCTCTCTATTTACCTCTGTCTGAAAAAAGACAGCTAGGCCATTTGTGAGTGCTGATGCCTGTTTTACAGTTTACAAAAGAGGGAATATTGATTAAAAGGATGAGAGGAAAAGAAAAGGAGTGCGAACAGCCAGCTTAAATAAAACTCCTCTCTAGTTGCTCTCCCCAGTTTTTGAGAGTGTATGCGTGTGTGTGTGTGTGTGTGTGTGTGTGTGTGTGCGTGTGTGTGTGTGCGTGTGTGTGTGTGTGCGTGTGCGTGTGTGTGTGAGTGTGGGTTTACTGCTTCACTTGGGATTCTGGGTGATTGCAATAGGTACATCTGAGATACTTATTACTAATAAAAAGCTTTATTTTCATTACCCAAACAACCTTGTTGAAAGGAGCATTAAGCCAGGTTTAAAATGTACACCATTGTGCATAGAGAAAGAGCAAGAGCAAGAGAGAGAGTGAGAGAGGGAAAAAATACATATCATTAAGTAGACAACAATTGAGGCATAAGTAACAGGATTAGATCCTTCCATCTGCGATTCTTTAAAAACTAAACAGCATGTGCAGATCAGAGAGAGGGAAGAGAATTCCCTTCTCACCACCTGCTGACAAGAAGGGTGTGAAGGTGAGAGGAACACACTGTATATAGACACACACACACAGGAAAACACACCCTGTGCCCAGTAACTATGGCCCAGAAACAGTCGCGTCCTCTGAGGAAACTTCGTGTCCAAGACGGCTTTAAATAGCATTGCAATCTTATTATATTTATCCTCTATTGTCCTTTGCCCCAGGTAGCCATGATGCTTCCACTCATTTATTACTCCCTCCATCATTCTCTTTCTCTCTCCCTCTATCCCATGGTATCTTTATCTTCACATGGCTCTCTATCTTTATTCACAGACTCCTTGCTTCGCCTCGCGTCTGGCAAAGCCTGCAAAAAAAGAAATCCATTTCTTTATCTGTCCTTGATATCTCTCTTGCTGTTTCTAGGATACAGACATGTTTCCCCTCGTTTTGCTTTGGATTCTAATCCTACAAGTACCCCACATCTGTCCCCTTGCACTGACAGTGTATTAGCCTTAGAGAAAATATGAGAAACTGTCTTATCTATTAGACATTTTGATTATACTGCTTTCTGTGAAGATTCAGACACACAGAAAGCTTTGTACATACAGCTGATAATCCCAAAGACATGTAGTCAACTGCAGTATTATTGCACCGTTCATGAAAAAGAGCACATGCAATGAGTGATATTTTGAGCTTATACTGTATTGTTTTATTTAAACACAATATTTTTTTTCAAACATAAACAAAGATTTCTTAAGTAGTGCATTTTAGCTGCAAAACACTAGTTTCAAAAACGTTTGATTTTGGTCTCATCTGATCAGACCACATAATTCCAATTGTAGCTCCAATGATGGTGGTTAAGTTAAAGTGCTGCATTTTGTGGTTACTCTGAGGAAGCACTTCATGCAACCTTTCCAAACAGCTTCTTGTTGAGGAGGTGGTATCTAATAGTTGATTTTGAAACTTTACAACCCCAAGAATCAAGCAAACTGTGAAGTTCTGAAACTGTGATCTTTCTTGCCTCCCTTACCATCCTCCTCACTGTGCAGGGGAAAGTACGCTCATGCATCCTCTTCCTGGCACACTGTTCAAACTTTTTTTTTTTCTTTTTTTTTTATCCTTCCAAACTTTTGAAATCCATTGTGCTTTTTAACTGCTTGTGTATTTTATATCCATTAACTGACTTGTGTTGTTTTGAAAGCTCTTTGTTTTTCCCCATGGTGATGGATGACAAAGGGATTTTATATGTGTGCAACCTCATTTTTGTAACTCAGTCAAAGGCAGCAATAGGGGTCATGGAGAATAAAAGCAATTAAAAAAAATATATAATATATAAATACTTTTTTCAAGGATGCAGTTCTTATAAGCATGCTTTTTGTTACAGGAAAAGTAAGTAGTTTCTGGAATTGTTGTGTGTGATGCTTATTTTACAATCATATATAATACAATACTTTTTGCCCATTCTCTTGAAGGGTGCAGTTACAGTTGATCGGTTTTGTGTTTTTTTTGCTCCACTTCTCTGCACACAACCTGACAGTGCTAAAGCAGATATGCACTACTCATTATTTACCTCGGCAAGCAATACATTCACATACACACCTATACACACACAGAGCCCACACTCTTTGAACTGCCCCACTGTGGTAGATAGAAGTTGAATAAGCAACTCGTTTGGTAGTGCTGTATGGCTGGGACAGCTCTCTCCTCTCTGAGCTCTCCTCCACTGTCAGACAGTGTTGACCTTGAGAAGAAGGAGAGAGAAGAGGAAACAGCAGTCCCATGAGAAGATGAAATATTCAGGTGCCCTCAGAGGGGCACGGAAAGGGACATGGTACTGGTCTACAGAGTACAGAGTACTGACTGGCCCCTTTTCTTCAGATGGAACCAAAAAAGCGCCACAGAAACACACTCACACACACACAGTCCTCAAGCAGATGTGAGTATATGCTCCGAGTCACTGTTGCTTTTCTCAGCATCACACTCCTGCATATTCTGGTGACCTACTACACTGACTCTAACAGAACTCTTTCTCCCTGTCTCACTCTTTCTGAAAACACCCTGTAAATTCTACATTATTTCTCAGCTTGCCACACCCTGTTCCTCCCAGATTAATTAGATGGTATTCTCTCTAGGCACTAAATGCAGATTTTTATTTCATGAATTAAAATTCATAAATGTGCTGGCCACACTTACCTCAATTAGATGGATGCGTGTACACTGTCTGTCTGTGTGTGTGTGTGTGTGTGTGTGTGTGTGTGTGTGTGTCTGTCTGTCTGCTTATGCTTCAAGAAGCAGAATGACAAGAAGATTTCCACCTGGGATTGTGTCCCACACGCCTATGTGCACTGCACGTATCTCATTGACCATGACTGTCTGTTTGTCATGCCACATTACTCATGATTTTAGCCTGGTCAGCATTCACACATGAGATGTAATAAAGATGTCCCATGTAATATGGAACAAATTAGATCAAATGCATGGAAAAGTGAACTGGGTCCATTTTTAGCTGTAATATTTCATCAAATGCACATGATGTTCCTTTAAATTAATGTAGTGTGAAGGAGAAGGAGTGGAGGTCAGAGGGCAAAAAAACAACAACATTAATATGGCCAAAACTCAGGGCTTGTGTTTAAACAATTTATTTCTTAATTTAAATTCCTACTAAATTCATACTAAACAGTCAATATCTTTTGTAAGGAGGACTGCATGCTGTGACAGATCCTATCAGTCTTTGTATGTGTGTATGAGGTCATAGCTGATTAAATCAAAGGTGGTTTAAAGTTTTAAGGTTGCCTTTCAGATGCCTATATTACATTGGAAAGGTATGCATGCATCTGTGAACCATTGTGTACAGTAAAATCGGTTTTGACAAACATTTTTTGCCAAAGAATATTACAAGTTGATTTAATTTAAAATACATTGCATGCAGTTTCAAGTGCCCTTAACTGCTTGCTTGTTTATTTCTTGACCTATAATGATCAACCTAGACAGCAGAAAAATTGTGTCCCTAAAAGCATCTTGTTATGCTGTATATCAGTATCTGTACTTAAAGTGTTTATATGTTTTTTTTTTCTTTGTTTGTTTTTTTACAGTTATGCATTAAAGACAATCTTTAAAAAGTAGGACTCAGAAAATGTAATTACTATGTAATTAATTAGGGTTTTTTGGTCTTCTCTTCCCTATTGGCATTAGTTTTAATAAAATTTAAAACCATTATTCTGTCCATTTGCCATCATGTGGAGGCATTGGTGCAGAGTCAGTGCTGAGTTCTTGAAGCACAGCTTTGTTGCTCTCTCTGTATTTTTCTGTGTTCTATCAAGATAGATCTTAGTTAAGGGGAATTGATTTCAGTTATCCTGTACAATGTATGGGACTGACACAAAAACTCACTGTTCTAGCAAAAAAAGGCACAAACACACTAATCAAATACAATAGTGCCCACTTTGAGTGCAAACATTAGCCATGCTAACATTTCTGTGAAGTTGTCTTCCCCAAGGCCTAGCAGAGCAAGTTGGCTCTGACTACAAAGAACACAGAGAGGGAGTGAGAAAAAGAGAGTGGGAGAGAGACATATATAAAAGGAAAGAAAAGGGTGATAGAAAAAGAACTAGTACAAGACCAGGACAAACAGGGAGGAGGAAGAGAGGAACAAAGACAGCATGTATTACAGCTTGTCTCTGAGGAGACAGTCCCTGTCAACAATCACAGCCTGCTGTTGTCACCACAAACAAGTGTCATCTCCCTCATCCAATCAACCCAACATCCACAGCTCTATACTCTCACTGTCCGTCAAATACACACACTATGCTCTGTGCCAGAGCTGGTTGCCGAGGAGACAATACCTCAGAATATGCAAGCTTTAAATTTCTTTTATAAAACTCTTTTTTTAAACAGGGTTTTCATCGGCAGTGCATATCCACCGCTGTGACCGATAATCGGCAATTTTACCATCGCATCATCCGCACAATTTAGGAGAAGAATAAGACTCCTATTATTAGGTAGCTCAATGCTGATTGGAAAGGAAATTTCATATCATCAACGGAGCAGAAGGAATCAGATCTTGAAATGCTGAGGGGCTTACTTGTTCCAGTGCCATGCTAGACTGCAAACTCGGTTGCCAATTTTTAAGATCCTAGTTGATTCTATAAAAAATTTATTTTCATAGGCAGTGTGACATTTGCATTTATTAATTTGACAGGCACTTTTATTCAAAGTGACTTACACTTGGGATTGGATACAATTCAAGCATATAGCTGAGAAATTAAAGGTTAAGGGCCTTGCTCTGGATTTGAACTCACAGTCTTCCAATCACTATCTCAGAACCTTAACCACTGAGCCACCACTGCCAATTAAAACTTTAACTGCAGAAAAATGCAATTTCCTTAAACTAAGGGCGCTTATGTCTATTATTTCAATGTTTGTCTTATAAGGCTAACTTTGATTTGCTTTTGTTTGTGTTTTGACAGATTCTGGCCATCATCTCAATCCTGTTTATTGTCCTCTCAACCATCGCTCTGTCTCTCAACACCCTCCCAGAGCTTCAGGACATAGACGAGTTTGGGCAAGCAACTGACAACCCTCAGTTAGCCCATGTAGAAGCAGTCTGTATCGCTTGGTTTACCATGGAATACCTTCTTCGCTTCCTTTCCTCGCCCAATAAATGGAAGTTCTTCAAAGGTCCGCTGAACATCATTGACCTGCTAGCCATTCTTCCATACTACGTCACCATCTTCCTGACTGAGTCCAACAAGAGTGTGCTGCAGTTTCAGAATGTGCGTCGAGTAGTGCAGATCTTTCGGATTATGCGAATTTTGAGAATCCTCAAACTGGCTCGTCACTCAACTGGGCTACAGTCACTGGGTTTCACATTACGTCGCAGTTACAATGAACTGGGTCTGCTAATCCTCTTCTTAGCTATGGGCATCATGATCTTCTCTAGTTTGGTCTTCTTTGCAGAAAAAGATGAAGAAGACACAAAATTCAAGAGCATCCCAGCTTCGTTCTGGTGGGCCACCATTACCATGACAACTGTGGGCTATGGAGATATTTACCCCAAGACTTTATTAGGAAAGATTGTTGGGGGTCTTTGTTGCATTGCGGGAGTGCTTGTCATTGCCCTACCCATTCCTATAATTGTAAACAACTTCTCTGAGTTTTATAAGGAGCAGAAAAGACAAGAGAAAGCCATCAAAAGACGTGAGGCTCTGGAAAGAGCCAAGAGAAACGGCAGTATAGTATCTATGAACATAAAGGATGCTTTTAATCGAAACACAGAGCTAATGGATGTAGTGGTGATGGAGAAGACAGAAGAAAACATGGAAAAGAAAGAGAAAGAGCAGGATAACCGTCACATGTCACCCACCCGTTGGAAATGGACACCCAAGCACACCATATCAGAAACCAGTTCCAATAAGTCGTTCACTGGAAAGGAGCAAGGATCTCCAGTAAGAGCCACCAGCCCAAGCAGTCCACAGCACCTTAATGTCCAGAAGCTGGAGGAGATGTACAGCAAGATGGCCAAGACCCAGTCCCAGCCCAACCTGAACAGTAAGGAACAAGGTCAGTTGTCTAAATTGGCAAAGAGAAGAGATGAAATGGAAATGAGAAGCATTACTGTTAACCAGGTGCTCACCACAACAGAAGGTGTAATGGATATGAGAAGCATGTCAAGTATTGACAGCTTTATCAGCTGTGCTACAGACTTTCTGGAAAGCTCAAGATTTTCACACAGTCCCATCTCAAACCAACCTAGCAGAGTCAGTGTCAATCCGGGACTCAAAACAACCCTTGAGCATGAGCCCATGAAGAACCTAGTTGGTCCACCCAAGCCTGGGCGAACATTGTTCTCTGATAGCCCCCGTGGTCTTCGCATCAGCAACCCTCTCAAAACAAGATCCCTCAAGGTCAACTTCCTCTCAGGAGAAACCACAGGTCCTACTGCAGGTTCGGCTCAGGGTGGAGGCACTGCGGCTCTCTCAGAAAGTTCTGATCACTCCATTATTAGCCCAGAAGTGTCTGTCTATACCACTGCCAGCAGCAAGACTCCACCCAAGACTCCTGAGACACTTGTACCAACTGTTTTCACATTTCATGATGCGTCGATCAGCAAGTTCATTGACGCAGATACAGATGATGATGACCACCTTCATGATGGACCAGGTTCTAGTCCTTCTGAACGTCTATTAGGTAATACCAGCCCCAAACTCAGCAACAGTTCTTACCAAAGAGAAGCAAACCACCTCGAATTGTCTCAGAGAATGCTGGGCCAAAACATTCTGTTCTCCTTGGAGGGACGGTCAAAAAAACAAGAGAACCACATGATTTCAGCAGACAGAGGGAACTCTAAAACAATAAATGAAAATAAATAAAACAGGGAATGTAGCCTGTAACAACTGGAATTATAGAACACTGATGATGAAGATAACTTAACTAACACTATTCTTAATCTGAGCAAAACCGTTAGACTTTACATGGATATGAAATACTTAGTAGACGCTATAGGAGAAACTCTCAGATCACTTTGCTGCTTGAGCCAGCAAGGACTGGTGGAATTACAGAATACATCCAGCAGAAACTTAAGGATGGTTGACTGACATGGCTAATGGTTGAAAATGTCCAACCCCAATCCCAATAGTTTCCAACCACACATTGTAGAATTAGGTATTTCCTTAAATAATTAAAGCCACTTTGTGCAATGAGGAGATTTGCAGTTTTTCCAAGAATGATTCTTCCTCAAAACTGGCCTTAGTTGTATGTGTTGTTTGTGTTGTACTAACAGTAAGGGTTGCACATGTGGGTGTGTTTATGTAAAAGGGTTTGCATATACAGTGGGGTCCAAAAGTCTGAGACCACACTGAAAATCTGGGGTTTTTTTCATTGCCACTGTATGGCACTCTCAAACGCTTTGCTGAAACTGGATCAGTTGTATCCAAAGCACGATCAGGCATTCCAAAAGTGACCACACAAGTGACCCATCAGAAGACCAATACATAAAACTTTGTTCACTGAGAGAGAGAACAGCAACTTCATCACAGATACAGAATGTGCTGAATAAAGAACG
>JAOUQW010000015.1:10625193-10640193 GCA_028565825.1 Olivaichthys viedmensis
CACGCCCGTGGAGTATTCCATCTGTGACTTTTATTAAGCAGGTTCCCACCCAAGGACCCTGTCCCACACACACACACCCCACACACACACACAACCCCGCACACACCCCACACACACAACCCCACACACCCCGTCCTCAGTTGGGCAGCACGAGCGCCAGCAGCTGTGAGGGCTTTATATGGTGAAGTTTCTAAACGATGGTTTCCAAGCCTCCTCCTTCTCCTCCCACTACTTATTCATGCTACATTAATGAGGGCCGGCACAACTCCGCCGTCTAGAAATGTTTACAGGACATCTTCACGGCCGTTCAGAGAGTGGCACTTCTTTTTGGCCTAAGGGGGAGTTCTGAGTTGTTGTTGTTGTTGTTTTTACTAGTTCTTATTCCTCCAGTGCTCCTTCTCCTCTTATCTCCCACTGGAGTCATTGGCTCTCGTCTCTTAACTTGGTTTTTATGTTCCCCAGGTTCGTGTTTGCCTTTTTTATTTGATATATATATGTATGTATATGTAAGTCTGTCATGTTGCGATATAATGCAGAGGCTAGCACCAGGAACCCTCTTCCTCCCTCTACGCACACACGCATGCACACCAAACTTCCCCTGGGAACCTGGTGAAGAGGAACTCCTTTTAAAGCAACCTGAGATGTTTTTATATTTCAGTAACCTGTGATGTTACCAGAGCCAAAGTTACAGAGTTAGTAGAGAACTTATTGCTTGTGAAGGTCACGCTGAGCATTTTAAGGTCATACAGAAACCAAATGCTTCTGTGGGACACATTGGCAAGTATGAAAATATTTATCACAAACCAAGAGCAATGTGTCAACCAATAGCTGAAATTACAAAAACCAAAGATTGTGAAGACTGGAAGACTGCTTATGTGGTAAGCTATTGTGTCTACTGTGTCTGTGAGTTTTGATGTTCTCAAGGCAGCACATGGTGGCTGGAGGTCAAAGAGGGTAGAGCTGCAGTGCTCCAACGGCTCCTCTTGGCTGATTGTGTGGCACTGCGGGTTTGGCAGGCTCACGGTGATGAGGGCTTCTGCCTCTGGAGTATGTGGTGATCTGGGTGATGATCCCTTAACAAACCTGTTTTCCCTGAAAGATTATTTTTCCTGATAACTGCACTGACTTGTTGATCCTGTTCCATTTTTTTAAACTACAAGAAAACAATTGTATATTACCAAACCATGTATTCTCCATCTTTACCTGTGTTAAATGGATAAACTTGTACCATGCAAGGTTTTTTAAGTTGTAGCATAGGACATTAGCTACAAAGGTGTTAACCTCCTTAAACTCCTAGATTTATTATTTAGGTATCCATTTAAAAGCATGTTTCGTAACATGTTTTAGTGCACAGTACTACCGTGAAACTAATAGGAAGAGTATTTTAGTATTTTAAGAACTTGCAATGTCTTAACCCACCAGTGGGTACTGGGAGTTTTTAAGGGGTTAAAGGTTTTTCTCTTCATTCTTTTGCTGTTTTGTACCCCGTGTTTTAGTCGGCCAGTTGTGGTGGTTGTGGTTGCCAGTAGTCCCTCACTGGAATTGGTGATGGGTTAAAGGCTCAGCTGTGAGATCTTGGTTTTGTAGATGCTGACAGCAGTCTGTTATGTTTATAGGTGACTATGACTGACAGGTTGGCAGCAGAGCGAGCCTGTAAAGACCCAAACCCCATCATTGATGGCCGCAAAGCCAACGTCAACCTGGCCTACCTTGGCGCCAAGCCACGCAGCCTTCAGACAGGTGAGCAAGGGTGACGAGCATGCACACATACACATACTTGGACATTCTTTTTAGTCCATTTTCTTTAACTCCACATTTCTAATTGCATGTTAAATGAACACTGTACTGTATTAAAGTAATACCCAATGCATCACCATCATTTAATATTTCTTGTGCTGTACAGGCATATCTATTGGTGTGCAGCCAATCCATCCTTCACTTATCCAAAGACAATATGGGTAAGTCAGATACCTGTCTCTGTGTTCTGTTACATTCTGTTGTAGTTTGATATTGTAGTAAAGAGCACATTCAATGTCTTACAAACCCCAATGGACCTTTTTATATAAACAATGACTGCACATGCAGTAGAAACTGAACAAATTCCTTGTTCTCTTTGTCATGACTAGTCTAGTCTTTTGTCTGGCAGCAGGATTGTTAATTTTTATATAACAGTAAGTTCCTGAGTTTTGTTACATTTTCTCTTTTTGTGTCTTTGGCAGTAGTCGATTAGATGCAGTCAGTGAGATTTGAGATACTGGGGTATATTGAGATTAATTAGTTTGTTTTTTGTTTAGTTTTTTAGAACATGGTGGTGTTGGCATGCTTCCTGTTTGATGCCCATTTTATATTTTAATTTTGTGGTTAACCGTGCAGATATTCTTTGGCTATTTAAAGCAGAAGCTAGAAGCCCAGTATGAGATTTTGGCTCCGTCATGGTGTATTTTTGCCTATAAAGCTTGGTCCAAAAGTTTCTATTAATCGGCGAGTCCCAGTTTTCTATGAGAAAATCTGCCCTATGAGGTTATTCCATAGTTTCAGCCTTTGTTTGTGGCCAAAGCCTGCAACATGGGTTTATCAGTATTTTATTAGCCTAATTATAGTTGTAACACCAACTGGTGTTTCTTAGCAACTTTTCAACTGGTACAGACGTTTATTTGCTCACTAATGGTCACAGTATAGCTTTCAAATAGTCCGTTTGGTTTGCCATGGTGACAGACTGGTTTTGTACACATCTTTACTTGCTTATTAACGTGTTCATGTGAGAAGGACCTAAAACGTTCTGTCTGCTGGCGAGTTGGTTGCTGTGGTAACTAGGTGGAGCCGTGTTGAGGGGGAGTCTGCGTTTCTGCCTGTATGACAGGTGTTTGCTCGTATTTCCTCAATTATACCCTTAATACACGTTTACCCACCCTCCTATACACACTCGCACACCTGTCGCTTTCCCCATGGAGCTCTTTGTCTCCTTCTGCTCAGAAACGGATTGCTAAAAGAGGCTGTATTCTCTAAATTGCGAGTATCAAAACTAACATCTGTATACAGCCACACATTCTAGGTAATATTTTTTATTTATTTAATAAAATAAATTATGCACATTTCTAAATCTCCACTCATGGGTAGTTCTGTCATTCTTTATTGGCAGTCTTGACAGTGTTGTGTGACGTTTTCTAAGCAGGTGAAATCGGTCATGTTGTCAGCTTAGTGATTAGACTGGGGCCCTGAAAAGTGACACCACTGTGAGACTGGGGGGATGTAGAGTAAAAGGAGGGGCTGAGGGTCAGTGGGTTGAGTGAGTAAAGAGAGGACTGGAAGGGTTTTGGGGATATGGGCAGAAAGTGTGGTAAATGGGTCCAGTGTAGTTCCCTGTGCTATAGTTACTGGTGTCCGAGTTGTTGCCTAGTAGCTCTATGAAATGTCAGTCCCTCTCTACAAGTTCAACACTTTGCCTCTATAATAAGAATGTATGCCCCCCCCCACACACGCACACCCCACATATTGTGAAAGATCATCTGCTAATGTTAGTGCGTGGGCTTGAACACTGAGTATATCTAAATGCCTCATTTTCTTCTAAATTAAGTTAGTAGTTTGAGGTTGTTTTGGTTCTTAGATGTGAAGTGTTCTCTATCGATAGCTATTGTTTGTGGTAAAATGCTTTCCTGCCAAGACTGAGCTAGCATCAAAAGTAGAAGGATCACCATGATCCTGTATTCAGTTTCTGGTCTAGAATGTAGGATAATGGAGAATAAAAATTTTTTTTTTTAAAAGCTACCGTTTTTTTCACCAATGTCGGGCTGCTATTCAGTAAGAAACAGTTATACTGGACTGTTTCCTCATGATCTGGAGTTCTAGATAAAAGTGACCTCCACCATCCAATTAATGCTCAGTGCAAGAGACCAATGTGTAAATGTGACCTGGCAATCATTTAGTGACGTGTGTGTGTGTGTGTGTGTGCGCACACAAGCGTCCTTGACCGCTGTATCAGCTATGCCTGGTCTCTGACATTAAACAAAGCTGTCAGTGGTTTTACTCAGGCCATGACTCCGTGGACTGAGCAAAATGTTTGTGTGGCCAGTGCAGTAGTCGAGGATCACAATGCCACCCTTTCTGTATTGCTGTAATGTGGGAGAGAATGAGATAATAGCTGTATTTTCTTGCATCCTCTAATCTGATTCATTATGAAATCCAGTGTTTCGCTAACCTCAACTCTTCCATTCATGCTCTGTTACTCGGCCAGTTGATGGAGTGCATCATTGAAGGAAGAAGAAACGAGCGAGCCCCTGGCTTCGCTGGGCCTAGTTTGGAGGTCCAGAGGGGCACTACTCGCCCTGCCCCCCACCCTTAAGGTGCCAGCCATGGCTTGAGAGTGCCGTGTAGTGTGCTGTGATTGTTTGAAGTGCTCTGCGTGTGTATGACCATAAAGCTTATGCTGATAGTTTTTCATCCTTTTGTAACTTTCGCATGGTTTTTGGTTTGCAGTGCTGACTGATGTGATTTACTTCTTGGTGTGTGGGTGCGTTTGCGTGTATATGGGGGGAGGGGGTGTTATTGGATGTTTTGCACATGTTCTCCGCCCACACACCCTTTCCTGTGTTGAACCGTGGTGTGTACTGTCTTTCATTATGCACACAGGAGAAATTCTAAGTCGTCTGTATCATCTCTGTTAAGTACATGTATTATTTTTTAGTGTAGTGTTGGATTCACATGGTCTGCATGTGTAATATTTCCTTTAATTACTTTAAATATGTAGCAATTCACTTCTTAATCTCCATTTCTGATACAACCTACCCTCATACATTCATTTTGTGTTGGTTTCCAGGTGGTTACTGGATTAATAAACCTAAAGGTTTGGAAATGTAAAAGCGCATAAGAGGTTAATATGCTACCTGTTCCTTTCTTTTGCTAATTAGTTGCCTTTTCTTGGTGGAAGCAGAAAGTGTGTACGCATGTCGTACAGAAAATGAAAGGAGTGAGTCTTAAGTGTGAACCAACACATGTTTTCCAGTTCCCGCTGCCTGAACAGGGGTCCATGGTGACATTTTCTGTCATTTTCCTTGGGGGGGTCATTCTGTTTGTTTCCAGGTGCGGCATCTTGAGACCACCTCACCACTCCCTGCATTCTGTCGAGGGAGTGACGTGATTGTGTGTCTGTCTTGTGCAATAAATCCACCCCCCACACACTTTCTCTAGTGGAAGAGACTCACAAGGGTATATTCAGATCTAGTTAATAGCGTGTGTGAACTACCCTTGTAGAGCTAAAATCTCACCTGTGAATATTACTGTCCTTTCCCCACAAAGACATTTAAAATAAACATGGTAGTTCTGGTGACTACCATTGGCACATTGCATTGAACTCACTGTTATTGTGTGTAGTGCATGCATGTGAGCGTGTGTGTGTGTGTGTGAGATAGAAAGTCCTAGCTCTCACTGAACGTGAAAAGTAGCAGCTGTTAAAACACTTGTGGGTGTTGGGTGAGAGAAGCTGCCAGAAGCATCTGTCTCCCGCCTCTCTTGCTGTGGGCCCAGTCCAGCTACCCATACTGTTGAATTTGCACAGCATACACATTGCTGTTGTAGGTGGGAAGGGGGATACTGCTCTCTAAACCTGCAGAACAAGCTTTACTTCCTGTCTATTCTTTTAATGTAGTACTTGTTGAATGTTTATTCCATTGGGCTTCTCTCTGTGCTGATTTCTTTCTGTCTCATTGTTGCAAGTACAAATGTAATGTATAAGGTTGTGAGCACAAGTTCTTATCATGATCACTAATGAGGCTAATAAGAGGGCGATTGCTAATAGTCTTGTCAATAGGTTGCTAATTCCCATTTGATCCAAGTCTGAAGAATGCTGTCATGTGGTCTGTTTGTGTGTTCACTCTTATCTCTGTGTGTGCAGGCTGGCGCAGCAGTATGTATACCCGCAAAACTTCATGCAGCCTGGCCTCGTGCTCCCTTCTCAGGTGGCCTCCTCGCTCACTTCCCCATATGTGGACTACGCTGCCGCCTATGCCCAGTACACCTCAGCAGCATTCGAGCACTACCCTTACACCTCCTCCCCGGGTTTTGTGGGCTATGGCTATACCAACAGCCCCATCACCGGCCCGGCCTCCACCACCAATGCACTGCACCAGACCCTCACCAATGTGCCCACCGCCGCCACCCCTGCCTTCATCCAGTACCCGCCACAGCAGCATCTGCAACCTGAGCGCATGCAGTGAAGGCCTGACGAGCCAAGTGAGCTCTGGGGAGAAACGCGAGGATGAAAACTATTGCACTGTCACATCAGAATTTGCTTCCGGCTGCGGAGTCCGGAAATGGTGAAACTGTGCAGTGGCTTTAAAAGTAGCTTCC
Organism: Olivaichthys viedmensis; assembly: GCA_028565825.1. Taxonomy (NCBI): domain Eukaryota; kingdom Metazoa; phylum Chordata; class Actinopteri; order Siluriformes; family Diplomystidae; genus Olivaichthys; species Olivaichthys viedmensis. The sequence goes on from JAOUQW010000015.1 coordinate 10,631,536, forward strand.
AGAAGCACTGATGCTTTCTTGTTTATTTTTTCTTTTCAGTTTCCTTCGACATTATTATTATTCTTATTATTCATGTCAAGCTTAATTGTATTAATATTTCTGTTAGTACATGTGCTCGCATTATATTGTTAAGATCAATCAAAGTAAGGTGCCTGGTTGTTTAGTGGGTACAGAGTGGAAAAAGTTGAAGACTGTATAGTCAAACACTGAACATGGTGAGACTCTAGAAGGTTTAATGGGGTATTGCTGCTTAAGAACACTGAGGGAAAGCATTTTAGAGAGTGAAAAGTCTGAATTTAAGATGGACGACAGGGCAGAATTTAAAACCGGCGGGGTGGTAAACAGGGATGCAAAATCATACCGATACATACACATCGACGAAAGATATTGACAATTTATCATGGGCAAAATGGAGAACTTCAAGCTACTGCTTAAAGACTGATACATGCACGTCGACATACTGCTTGAAGACACTCAAACCCCAGGACTTTTTTTTTTTTTTTTTATATATATATATATATATATAATGAAGAGGCCTTAACCAGAATCTTCCTTTAGATGTAGATTATTTTAGCATTTGCCTATAGGGTGAACTGTTAATAAGCCACCACCTGCTTCCACACACAAACCCCGGTCTACAGACCTCAGACTTAAACAAGTCCAAGGACTTGCTATATGGTATTTTAGAGTAAGGGTGCTAATTAAAGATCAGCATTTTAATCAGGTTTCAGTCCATGGTGATGAATGTGACTATGCCATAATGCAAAACCGATTTTGAGACAGGTGTCCAGTTCAGGAGATGCTTTGAATGTGCCCCTGGCTTGGATTGTGAATGAATGGAGATAATCATTATATGATGCAGTAAGCATTGGATTTTAATATGTATGGTAGCCGACACTGATACCTACAGTAAATCAGTTTTGTATAACTGTTAAAAATAATTGTAAATCTCATTGTTGAATGTCTCTCTTAAAGGGGTGTTCATTATGTACAGCATTTACAACATTGTCACAATTAAAAGCATTTTGCAGTATTTATGTTAAGATATTTAAGTGATCTGTGGTACTTTTTGTTTTGTTTGTTTTTGTTTTATATCAATTGGTCTCCCTGTACACCAGACATGGGCAACACACAATGTTTCAGGCTTCTGGTTGCCAAAAAAAGAATGTGTAAATAGTTGATTTAGCATTTGAATAATTTCCTCATATACGAATAATACACATTCGCACCTAAAAAAATAAATTGTTTTGTTTGTTTGTTTGTTTTTTTAGTCGGTTGCGTCTCAGCTTGCACCTGCTGGCACATAATTGCTCTATGAAACATTTTATGTCACATTTCAATATCTGCAAAGAAGCCATACCAAGAAAGTCTTGGGGGTAAAATAAAGACTTTATACTAAAAATAGGAGCACGGTCAATTGTTCTTACATTCTCTTGTTTGTTCCCATATACTTTGTTTTGGGAGGAAAATTACTCTCTTGCATGTTTTATTGGAACTAGGCCTTTAGGTCACAATCAGGAATTTGCAAAGCCGCTTTTTGTTTACAACAGATTTCGAGTATATTCACATAAATACTTGACACTTTTGGTACATTTACTTCAAGTAATATATCACTTGGAAGTAAATATAAATCAAATACATTATTGGCGTTTGCTTCTTACTGTCACTGTTCTTCATTCCTGATTGTGATTTAAATGGAATGAAAAGGTGGTCTCATTGTCCTCATAGGAGGACTTTGAAATTTGCATAATAATAAAAAAAAGTCACAGCTTATTTCCTGGTCAGAGTTTCAATTAAAAAAATGATACTAGTTACATGTAGCAAGTAGAAATTAAAAATGCACAAAACAAAGCTGTACTGATTATTTTACAGGTTCACGTCTGCATGAAATGACTGACATAAGGTTCTCATTCTCGGACTGGGACTGGGACCACGTGCAGTAGAGGCTGGGTTGGCTTGCATCGTATCAGCATTCTGAGTGTGTGTGCGTGTGTGTAATGTTTGGTTAGGTCATGGTGAAGGGGCCATGCTGGTTATCAGGCTTTAACACAAGCAGTGGCCCAGGGCACGCACTGTTCTCTACCAGGACGCATACACTGTTGCTGCCTTTGCCAGCTTTTCAGGGGGGAGGAATGGGTGGCTTATATAAACAGCAGATGAATATTTTCATAGCCATTATTAGTTGCCAGGCACTGTGTAAATGCCAAGAAATATTTATACACACCAAACCAGGCTAATTCCAACATTTCTATTTTTTGGATCAAGCCAATCCCCTCAATTCTTGCCGAACAATTAACGTTTTTCACTGGAGCTCTGTCGAGTGAATGTACGTCTATTTTAAGTGTGTTGAATCTTGACTTTGGGGAATGTGATCCACTTTGATTCCATTGTAAACGTGTCACTCAGGTTTTTCTGGGTGATCTTGAGGTAGCTACATGGCTGGCTGAGCAGAGATAAATAAGAGAATAAAAGTGTTTGTGGAGTTGCTGTGCTAGCTAAAATAAACAGTAGCTCCCTCAATGGAACGAACATGCTTGATCTCTTGTCTCTGGTTTGAGTCTGATTGTTTGCAAAGTTTGAGGCAAATAGTAAGATGGTCTAACGCTAGCCTCAACTGAACAGAGCTTTCAGCAGTACTACTGTGCGCTATGTATATTGTGTTCTTTGTTTCATTGTTCTCTTTTTGTATCACCCATCACAAGTATATTTCAAGTCTCTTCCTCTTAATAGAACTCACTTGTTTGTGTTATTTCTTCTTTCTCACTCCAAACATCTCAGATCTTCTTCTCCTGGTCTTTATACTTCTCTCTTTCCATTGACATCAGTTTATTTTATTGCCCTCTTTCAGTCTGATCGTTCTTCTACTTACTTTATTCTCTTTAGTCACTCTTGCCTCTTTCCCTGCTCTCCTTGCCACAAATATACCATAGAAGGGAAGTGAGGGGAGAGGTGAGTGTCAGCTTGATAAACTAAGAGTAGAGCGTTATGCTGAGTCATTGACATGCATGCACAACTGCGCTGTCTTCGGCCTGATATTTCTGAGCTATAAAACATTCTGTACTATTCCCAGTGTTATATCACACTGCCTAATATCTGAAAGGCATTAGCAGAAAGGTGCTTCAAAGTATAGGAGCTCCCAGCCTCACTTCATCATTCCACCTGCAACTTGGATTTTCACAGGGCTAAGCATTGGCACCTGATGCGCACCACATGGTTTATTTGTATATTGATCTGTGGGGATGTTGCACAGTTTCTTTACATTTCATTTTGGTATCGGGCCCTGCATATTTCATAGACTAATGTTACTCAAATTGAACCTGGGTCATTTCAGATTAAAGTGGGGCCTTTGGATTAGAGTTGGCCCGATCTGGCTAACGTCTGGGGACACTCTCAGCATGGTGTCATGTGAGATAGCGTAGGCACTATATTTAGTGAACCACTCAAAGATGGCGGCACCAGGCCACTGACCCACCACGTTTTATTGCCTCTGACTGATGTCACTGACTGTCTAACTGAGATAAAGTTGATAAGTTTGGATTGGGCGGTAAGGGGAGGCTCAGAGAGACCCGCTATCTGTGGTTGTAATAAAACCTTCACACACCTATGCACATAGTCATTTCCTTGTATGTCATGCTCTCCATTCTCTTTCCTTTTACACTAACATACATTTAGTTTCTCTCTATATCAATCTCCCTTCCCCATCTGGGGTGAATGGGGTGTGATTACTATAACTGGACAGATAAATTAAGTAATAACTGATGCCTTAAGTTGTGCTTGTGTGCTTTGGCAGTGTAACAGGTGATTTGTAAATGTAGCATGGAAATATGTAAGTATGTAAATTGTGATTCGTAAGCACAACATCGACGTTGTAGAGACGTAAATTCGAATTAGTAGCTGTAATGTGAGGATTGTACTCACAGAACTTGGGTTAAAATCACAATTGCAGATTTTTCTAATTTGATAAAGTTAGGGTCTCATTGTTGCATTTACATACTATTACTTTTAACAGGAAAATATTTCCATAAGAATCTAATGCAGTTGTACTATAGGATCAGGTAATCACAAGCTGGAACTGAGTGGAGGAGAAATTAGTAGAATAGAATAGAATCCACCATTGTGGAGAACATGAGACATGCAGCATAAAATTCTCGCCTCATGCTTAACACTGCTCAGAGGTATTCAACATTAAAATATTCCCCTCTGCTAGAAAAACAGTTGACTCAGTGAGTCAGAGATGTTGTGTTTGAGTCTTCTCTGTGATATGTGATTGGATTCAATCCCCTCGATAAAACCGAATAGACTTGTATGTGTATTTGAAGTGAATGCCCCCCTCCCCTAAAAAGGAAGGGCTGATTCAGCCTAGGGGAGAGTACACATGCACAGTATTCACTCTAGCTTGAAGATTAGAGTTAATATAGAACCTCATGTAACCTCTCTCTTTCTCTCTTTTTCTCTCACACTCACTTTTCAGTGTGTATATGTTTTTGTGGGTTTCAGGAGAGTGTTTTCTTGACTCTTTGCCCAATGTCCTTATCTGTGGTCAGCATGGGTGCAGCCCAGGCAAGGCCTCCTCTACACTCCCCCCGATTAAGCTTCCTCAGAGTTCCAGAGATGAGGCCGAACAGGTGCTCTCACACACCCCTTCACACATACACATGCCCATACACCTTTTCTCAAAGAGAGGACTCACACAAGCTCACAGTACATTAAAGGAATACAACGTTGTTTTTTCAAACTAATCCCCATCTAGCGCATCAGTAGCTTATGTGCGATTATCACAAACAATAATTTTGACACGTTTTATTTTTTGGACAATAGTTGGACAAAAGTACTCAAGAACAGCCTTAGCTAGACCTTCTTTTCTGTCTGTCTCATCCTGAAAACATAATTGTTGGAGTGTGAGTTTCAAGTAAACAGATTTTGTGTTGCTTTCCTAGTACAGATAAATTGTTGTGTTACACTACAAATGTGGTAGATAGAAATTAGGTCCAAAAAAATCCTGGAGTATTTCTTTAAGTCTTAAATGGACATTCATGGAGTTTAAACTCACCAAAACATTAGTGACAGTAAAAACATTACATTAGCATTCATGATTCACTCAGGTTGTCACACTAACCCTTTAGTAAATTTAGAATTGCTCTGACTTATTGCTCAAAACTGAAAGTGGGTTTTAATTTTTATGGTATTACTGTATGTTTATGTAGAAAGAAAACTGAAAGTCACCATGCGTTCAGGGGTTCAGAGGGTCTCCTACTCTCATGCTTTGATATGGAGCTGCTGCAATGTGCATATCTATTTCAGCCAAGAACATGTATGTGTATGTGTGAGTGTGTATGCACGTGCTGTGAGGACAACACCAACTGGATGCACCATTTATTACAGCACACAACACACCTGGTGCCACCAGTCAAATCATTGTCCTCACAAAGGAGCAGTTGTCTGCCACAGCTGTTTAATCCCCTTAAAAGAACACACACACAGATAAGGAGAGTATAAGAGAATTAGATATATGACTCTGAAGCTTTTTATGTGCTAGTGTGATGTTCTTTAGTGTGTGCATTTGTCTGTGTATAAGCATGTGGCTGTTCACTTTACAGAAAATTATTAATATGCATAAATATTATATGATATCATAGCGCTCTTATTTGTCCGCTGTCTCATAAAGGTGTTTACAGGGAAGAATACATATTAAGGGACAAATAAAGGCCTAAAGTGCCAAATTGTTGTTCAGAATATAGGTCTGCATTACAATTCTAGCATGAAATGTTTAAAACGCATAAAAATATCACAATAAAAGTACATACTGATCTCTGTGGCATATTTTTTTCAGAATATCACATTTTTAAAAACCTTTTTCGGCTTTGACTCCTTTGTGTGGGAGAGAGAGACCTCCCTGTGTGACAGTATGAAATGGCAGGACAAGGCAACAGGTGTACGAAGGATGAGGACTCTTTCAGAGTGCTTCAGTGTTGTCACTGCTGTCACTCAGAAACAGCTGTGTCAATGGCCTCCTGTCGCTCCCAATCATCTGGAAATGTCTTGTAGAGCATTTGTACAAGGCAGGTTGTGACATTTGGAGGGTCATTGAGGAGCGGATGATGGAGAGGTGTGTGTGTGGGTTGAGTAAGAGAGAGAGTAGACAAGCTCTACTGCTATATAATGTCTATTTATTTATTGCCGTGTACTCTAAATCGGGACACGTTAGACCTGCTTGGGTCACAGCGTCATGGGATGTATGAGCGAGACCAGCTTTACCTTTGCCTGTAATATTTTCTCCATCTTCACTGGATTAGGACATCTAATTCAGGATTCCAACCATGTATTCTTGCACATTATAAGCTTAACGATGCTTGAGAAACACAAATGCTGACAAATGGCCAATTTAAATCATTTCCTAAAAACACATGACTATGGCTGGTTTTATCTCCATCCAGAAGCAACGACAAGCCAACTGGGCTAAATTACAATTTAAAGAGCAAACATAACAGAGTTTTCTAAACAAAGAGAACAAAAGGACACTCTGAAGGAAGCCATGTTCCTGTGTTACTGCAAAACTGCTCACAGCAGCCAGAGGCATCTCCTTGTTGCAACGCCAGAACTTCATAGCTCTATCTTTATCTCCTTCGCGCTTTCTTTTTCTCTCTGTCCATCTCTCTTCTGCTCACTCTCCCTTTCTTTCTCGCACACTCTTTTATGTTCCCTCCAACCCCTCTCTTAATCCTTTCCTATTTGAGTCTGTCCGTCCCTATATTATTTGCCTCAGTAAATTCAAAGTAAAACCTCCACCATGTTTTTTTTCCAAAAGCAGAGCGAAAAGTGAAGCCTGTTGGATTAGACTCTGGTTGTGTTGCCTTTCTGACAAGGACCAGTGAAGCTGGGGATACTCCACTTACACACACACACACACACACACACACACACCAATTCCACCACAGTGCTATATAAGGACAGAGAGAAAAAAGCCCAGCCGGCACTAAATTTAGAACACTTCTGTTGTGGCTCTGCTCCCTCTCTCTCTCCCTCTCTATCTCTCTATCTTTCCTCTATCCATTGCTCTCTCTCTCTCTCCCTCCTTTTTCTCTCTGTGGGTGGCAGAGGGGGAGAGCACGTAACTGGTGATAATAATAATAATAATCCAAATGATAATAGCCAGGCTAGTAGAGACTGTCTCTGTGTTCCTCTGGTCCACAGGCCCTCACAGCATGGGAGCATCACTAGCACCATCGGCACTATCAGCGCTATCTCTACACAAACAGGCGTGCAGGAAACTAAGGCTTGTGTTCGCACTTTAGAAGAGATAGGATTAATGACCACTGACTCCTTCTCTTGCTTTGTGATGTCAGGCAGCCATGCTTTCATATGCATCGGAAATGTTGACATATCAATAAGATACTGTATCTAATATATTGCTTGAAGACTGGTGTGAGTGTGCAAATGAAAAAAGGAGGGCAACCATTTGAGACTCTCTTTCTGGCTCCAATCGAACAGTCTTTCTCTTCTCTTCTTATCTTCTGATGACTATCTCTCTGTCAAGGTGACGTGACCCATATGAGCCAAATCTACGGCAAAGCAAACCAATGATATAATGAAGTGGCACCACCTCAGCTAAAGAAAGAACTTTTAAGTCTTCTTTATCTATGCCTCATTACCCTGGTGACACTAACAAACACTTGTGTGTTGGAAAGAGTAGCTGATCAACTGCTGTCGGCTCTGTCCTCTGTCCACACACACACACACACACACACACACACACACACACACACCTTGATATGATAGAGTGGAATGTAATAGAGGTGAAGGATTTGAAGACGATAAGTGTACCTGTGAGTGGGTGTGTGATAGAGAAATTCATTTCCCAAAGAGGGGAATACAGTGAAGTTATTTGATCTTAATGTATTAGAGGCAAAACAAAAGAAGAAAATGACTTTGAAAAGAGACTTGTAATTGATGGCATATAAATCAGCCGCTTACTGGATCCCAGTTGTCTCAATTAGCTAGATTTTGAGGTTTGCCTCAGTTGCCATGGAAACCTTACTCTAAAGTGGGTTTTGGCTATTCGAAGGACAAAACACTGTTTCTCTTAAAAACACTTACTTTTGAAATCAGTGTTTCTCACAAAACAAATATGTTTGAAAAAATATTGTGTTAAAATAAAACAGACATTTACCACATATGATTAAGCTCAAAATATCACTCATTTAATGTGCTACTCATTTTATATTTATTTATTTAATTTTTTCATGAAGGGTGGAAATAATTTTGGCATTGACTGCATACCAAAATGCATCTATTCAAAGACCCCTGATATTTTACATTTCATTTTTATTCAGGAAAAGCATACATAGGTATAATGATGCACAATTAAATAAAAAACTCTGAAATAATATTGTTTTTCCAATATGTCTAACATATTAGTGCATGTTAGAGATCTGCACTAATGAGATTAACGTGTTCGCATGATTATGTGGCTGTCATGCCAGCACCAATCACACACACACACACACACACACAGTGTACACGCATCCACATTTACATGTTATCAAACAGGATGTTTCTCCCTTGGCCCATAAACATGGACACATTACTTTCTCACTACCTTTTATCATCATCCCTGTTTACCTCATAGTTTGGCCGTCACTTTATGAAAATAACTCTCAC
>JAOUQW010000015.1:10665352-10687449 GCA_028565825.1 Olivaichthys viedmensis
TATGATGCTTTGCCGTCAATGCATTAAAAAGGCACACTAGCTGGCTAAGTGTATGAAAATGGGTGCTGACACTAAGGTAGGGAGAGGAGTCATCTTGCCCAAAGATCTGTCTACCAAACAATATGGAATGTCATTAACTGAGATAAGTTTAATTTATAGCATGCCGTAGTAGTGCTGATAATAATGAGTAATGCAGATTCACACTGCTTAATAGAAAGGTACTTTCATTCATTTCTTTCATGTATTCCATTGAAGGCCCTGTTTTAAATGGTTAACTGTTGTATAGATAAATGCAAACATTTGATCATTACAATAAAATGGGTTCTCTCCCTCGCTCCTCTTCAGTTGATTCTGGTAGTGAAGGCAAAGCAAAGACTTACTGTGACTTGCATCTTTGTCTGAAAATATTTTGATGCCAAAACTAACAATCAAGCAATCCGGAAAACTTAATGTCTTACAACCCCATTGTAATTAAAGTAATTTAAATAGCATTTCCATTATATTATTACTTAGAACTTCCTAAAATTACTCATACATTGAATGATATTGTTGGCACCCAGGAAAGAAGTAGGGCTCCCAAATCCCAGTTTTACCCCTGGTAATAGCAATAGTTATTGTTATAATGAATGAATGCATACAATATAATTTCCTAATATTCATATAATTTCAAAGATACCTTAGTATCATTGTGAATTGCAATGTAACCATACAATGGATCTGGATCGTTTCTTTGCTTTAGGCTTCTTTTTAAATTTTTCTGGCCCGGAAATTAGCTCCGCCCCAGATGAAGCAGAGCTGCTCAGCTCCTCCCCATTTTTCTTAAAAGGCAACCCACAAGGCATACGTAGTTTCAACAGAGGGGTTGGGGTTAGTTGGGGGACAGCAGAGTGCTGTAAAAATGACAAAATGCTCCTTCACTATTGGCCTTCACTACAAACAATTACATATACAGATATACAGAAATATAAAACATAAACATTACCCCAAACAAAATAATCCTCAGGGCCTAACCCCACCCACTAACTCCACCCAGGCCATATCACACCCCTAAGTGATTGAATAGGGGGTTTCTCCTATTATAGTTTCAGATCTATGACATTGCATGTCCTTGTTTATCCAAAAGAGATTGAAATAATTTTATTTTCTAGCCTACATTTTACAGTTGCATTATTAGTTGAAAGTTGTGTTAAGGAAAGATTGCTGTGACAAGGATTAATGCTGAAGCAAATCACAAATATAAACGTAATCATGAACTGAACATATTTCTTTACTCTTTCAGCATAACCTATTTCTATTATTAATCTATTTTCATTTAAACCTAAATCTCAACCACAGACTATTTTTAATCTACACCCAGGCTGCTGAAATTCCTGGGCTAGGAGTTGAAGCGCTTCTTTCCCTCCACATGGTGTCATTAGTTCCACTCGAGCTGAAGCAGGTGGTTGCTATCTTGCCGCAGAGTCCGATGTCAATGAAGGACATTATCAAGGATCATCTCCGACCTGCAGCTCATCACAACCACTGTCTTTGGTATTGCTTGTCATTGTCACCAGATGTTTAAGATTGCTAGTGCGTAGCATGTTTTCTTTGATTTGACATGTTTTTTTTGTCATGGGCAGGCTGTTTCTAACCCCTTCTATTTCTGCTCGGTTTCTCTGAACGTGTTGAACTGGCACTGAGTTGATCAATAGGTTATTTATTTGGTGCATAAATATATCAGTTACAAGAGATGTGCTAGATACTCTCATTATCACTGTGCCATGCACAATAAACACGGCCACACACGTGAAGAGAAAAAGAGAGTGTGTACAAACACCTTCTGTTTGTATGTGTGTGTGTATGTGTATGCCCATTTTCCATTATGATAGTAATACATAATAATTTGGACATTGTGAGAATATTTACCTTTTTTTCTTTCTTTTTTTATAAAAAATGTTGCTTTATTTAAAAGAGCCAAAAGAATTCCCTTTGGCTTCTGCGTTTAAGATTAGAGTTGCATTATTAAGTCAATGTAAGGCCCTCACAAAGATAGTAAAACCAACATGTGTACGCGTGTGTGAATATGTATGTGTGCATGTTTCTATGCACTTTGTTTGACAGTTTTTAAGGGCCCAAGAAGACCAATCATCCCACAAAGCAATTTTACACACAATTATTTCTTCTTCTTTTTTCCAGAAAATGTAGCCTTCAATGAACAAGCCTTTAAAAAAATATCTTACTTTGCATAACGTAGTATAAGTTTAGGTTAGTGATGTTAAAGTTTAAGCTTAAATTTAGGTGTAGACATAGAAAAAAATTGTATTGCAAGTGTCTGTGTGTATGCATAGGACTTTTTAAAAATTCTCCAGGGTCATAGACTGTGTGAAATGTTCTGGCAGTAGAGAGCATGTTGAGAAAGAGACACTCTACTAGGCCAAAGTATTGCCTGAGGCACCAAATTCTCTGCCAGGATTGGCCCCGACTCAAGAGGTCATCTACAAGAAGATGAGGAGACGATGATGGGGTTTTATACCCTGTACTGGAGTAATGGCGTGCTCCCCACTGGACCAGTAATCAAGTGCTCTTTCTCCATTTATTCTTAATTTGATCTGTCAGTCATGTGTCCCTGTATCTCCTCTCTGACAGTCTGCTTCAATTCATGTATCAATCTAATATTGAAAAATATGTTTCATAAGAACCCAAGTATTGGCATGGAATTATAAATTGTCTTTTCTGTTCCAGTTATTTTATAACAATAATTCTGCAAGCTCTGTTCATGTAACCTTGGTTTCATGTTAAAATGAGGTTGAAATACAAGACCACGCCTTTAAAGTCATTCTCTATACAAGAGCGTGTGGTCATGTGGCAGTGAGGTCAGACCTGTATCTATCTTTACAGAACACGCCAGATAAGAGACTCCTTATAAGGAATAGGGAGTTATGATGCCTTATTATCTTATGATGTCATGCTTATAGCTAGCGTTATGTTTGAGGTCCACTCCTTTTTTTTTCTTTAAAAAAAAAAAATCTATTTATGCAATCCTGAGATGTAGGCTGGTAAATAAAATCAGTTTCATCTCTAATTATGTACAAAAGGACACAGTGTCATGTATGTGAAGCCCCATTCTGTTACTCGGCCAGTGTACATCTCGACAAACCACCTCAAGGGCACAGATTTTGGCTGAATATCAGGTGGGGAGGTTGATCTGAACATTCCAACACCTTTATGCACACTATGCTGTGTGTTTTCACATTCAATGCTGTAGTCTACATGTCAAGAGAATCTATGTACTCTATCTAAAGGTTGTAGTACATAGTAATTTACTTTGAGAAATACATTTTGCTTGTTGGAAAGATTCTTGACTTTGTTGCTTGCCTGTTAGAGCAATTATTAAAAAGGCATGGATGGAAGATGGAACAGGGTTATTAGAGGTAATCAGACATGTTCTGCTTCATTTTGTTAAAATATTCCAAGCTTTAAATCCTGTAAACAATCTTATAAAATTTATATTACATTTATTGATATCCCATAAATAACCACACTGTACACTCTTAGAAAAAATGCTTTTCACTGGGATGAATACTGGGTGAATACTTTAGCAAGTATCTTTCACCTGAGAAAATAAATGTAGTGTATCTTTAAAACTCCTTTAAGGTACAACAGTGGCCCTTAAGGTCTAATTTACCTTTAAAAAAAAACCTTAAATTACTGTTAAAGGTGCACTGCATTTACTTTCCCAAGTGGAAGGTACAAACTAAAGGTACAAAACATGTACCCTTAAGGGTTCTACCCTAGTGACAAGCAATGGTACAATTGACTATTTTTCTTAGAGTGTAAATATACTAGTAATAACATCAGTAAATACCTGGATATAACACCTAATTTCCTTTGAAACAAATAATTTATACAACATAGGAAATGAAGGACAGGTGAACCAGGTGCTTCTGGGAAGGCTCATAATGTGAGGTTTAGAGTGTGGAAGACTGCCAGAAAGCCTTGCTTAACACAACTGTAGTCCACATCCTCCCTCCTGTCAGACTGGAGCAAAGGCTGGAGCAAAGGTTAAAGAATGAGTGACGCAAGGACACCACAGGACTAGAAAGAGGCTAGGCACACAGAATACACTGACATTTTAGCAGCGCAGTGATCTGACTGACCCAACACGGGAGAGAAAACTCTGAAGATTGATTCTGAATCGATCAAGATCAAGGTAGAGAATGTTCTGTACAGAAAAATCAAATAGTTTCTTGTATATTTTTTGATGTAGTATTGGATTTAGAATAATCCAGTCCATTTGGATTATTCCAATTGTTATTTGGGTTGGTGTATTTATGATTACGTTAAAACAAGGGTCTACTTTATAATTGGTACTGCTAACATTGTAACAATTATATAGATTATACAGAGTAATACACTACCATTTAATGAATGTTTGTACTATAATACCTTTTAATTAAACTAAACTCTTTGATATTTTATTTTTCTAGTTTTTCACATTAACACATCATTTGATAAAGCATATATGAAATATATAAACCAAAAGATGAAATTGACCTAGTCGGTTAGATAAATAATTTGTCAGCTATTTTCTTGAGGTCAAATGCACTCACTATTTTGTACAGATTCAATTTTCCTAGTTCATGATAAATGGGTACTGAGGCTTATCTTTGTAAGGATTCACCTTTAAACTACTTATTGCACTGCTTAGATTAGCAGTGATACATGAAATACTGTTTGTTAAGGTGACTGAGCTGTTACCTTTGCTGACTACCAAAGGCATTAAATATTAAATGGATTCGTACATTTTTTTCCACCTTTCTGTTTGTCTTTCACTCCTTTTTCTATTGTTTTAGCTATTTTGGTGTTGTTGTTTTTCCAAACTCAGACTCTGCTGGTAGAATAGAATGGATTACGCCAAGAAATCTCTCAATCTGTTCTCACCTTCTTCTCTCTCCAAGTGAGTGTCTTTCCAATGTCTTTACAGTATTTCCACTGTTCATTATCATAGTTATTTGGGGACACAAATATCTCCTCTCAAAAAAACAACAACATTTGTGTATACTCTGTGTGTATGTGTGTACAGTATATCTAACAGATGTGTGGCAGCCAGTGCGTCTGTCTTGCCAAGTTTTAATCCGCGCCCCAGACCGTTCCGGGTCACCAACTCAGACCGCTCTGTAAAAAAAGGTATCATGGCAGATGGACTGAGAGACCTACTGGACAAGGTGAGGAAAGAATAGAGAAGCAATGAACGACTCTGATTCAGAGCCAGAAAGGCATTAAAAGAGAAAAGAAGGGAGTGGGAAATGTTTAGAGTTTGATACTGACGTCACCCTGATTCATCTGTGATTTGTATTTGCCACTTTGTCATGCCTGATCACATGTGTAAAAGGAGACCAGAACAAAAGTACCCAAATGGATATTTTAGGCTTGGTTTCACACTAGGGGTGGATCAGCTTTACTCTTACCTAAATGGACTCTTACCTTCAGTAGTTTATTAAAACAATATACAAATAATTTCTTCTTTTTTTCTTCTTCAAATTTTCACCTTATGCTTGTTTTTTTTAAAATATGGAATTTAAAGCATTGACTATCCATTCAAATCAAGTCAAATCACACATACAGATCAATGTGTTTGTGAGTAAAACTACAATGGGCTCCATGTACAGAAGACTTTAATAATTTTATTATACTACAATTGTCAAGATAACTAGATTAAAAACACTGATGTTGTAGTACGCAATCCCAGGTTCATAGAGCCATTTTGATCTTTACCTAAACGTAATATTACAAGCCTCTTAAATTTTGAGAAAGGCCTTTTATATATTGCCAAGGACATGGCTTATAAATCCAGACATGTCTGTCACGTCCTTTGACTGAAGACTGTTTTGCCCTTTGACCCTCAGACGATGGATGCATTCAATGTGTCCTGCGTGGCAGGCCTGGTGATGGATGAGGATGGGACAGGAGTGGACACAGATGACTTCTTTCAGACCCTAAAGGACAGCACTGTGCTTATGGCCTTGGAAAAGGGGCAGAAGTGGACCCCTCAGCAGGTACTAATCCCAGATGTCCAAACACTGGTATACAAACCTCAGCAACACATACAAATTCAGAAAGTTCACAAAGCTTCACATGGAATGACTTAAGAAAGAGGATTTATGATACTCTGCATAGTGTGGAAACATATTTATTATATTCATATATTCATAACAGACTCATCAATATTACAATGTGAGTTCACAACATGTCAACACAGACATCACATTGCCATGTTATGTTAGACATGAAAAAAGTGTTACAGTTTTTTGTTATACAAAGTCACTACCTAAGGTGTTGTAGGTTTTCATAGCCTGTGATGATGGATTCCACGAGCGCAGAGTAATTATTTTGAGAATTCACTATGGTATGTTGCACTACTGAAAAATAGTCAAGCCACAAGCCCAACGGCAACATAGGTTCACACTAGCGAGCTCATTTCCTCTGCTCTAGTCTGGCCAGCAGGTTTCAATAAGAGCACCATTTAGGCAGCACACTGAAGCTTCTCTAATTTGAATGGTGTTTGTCCAAAGCAGGTAATTTACATACCCACTTAATTATGTCTGTAATGATTCACCGGTACCCGAATACCATTAACCTTTGTGTTTACTTGGTTCTCCTCATGCTGAGGCTGTCACATTAGTGTATGCCTTTTCCTCCTCTCTCAATTGTCCATCATTCGCCATCACCCATTACTTTGAATGCATTAATCTGTATTTGAATGCACATTAGATTAATTTTCAGGACATTGAACCAAATGACTAGAGGAGAGGAGAGGAAGAGGAGGTTGGTGGGGGCAAATTCAACCCTGCTCTTGTATTCATCCATCATATTGTGACAGATAGTAACAAAAGTTAAATATACACACACAAATACACACACACACACATCTCCAGAGCTGGATTTTCACTCCAAACCTTTCCCAGGGCTCTTTTCAGATGTGTTGCACATCAGTCAGTGTCTTGAAACCTATGATGATTTTGAGGCTCTGTTCTTCAAAACACAAAATTCTTTATCTTTTTTGACTGTAGAATATACAATGCCATTTCAAAATATTAATGGAAAACGTCACATTGACATTAGTGATGTCTTTCCAGAGTAGTCAATCAGGGGGTCGAGCTGCAGAGCGCAGGACACAGCATAGGAAGGACCTGGCCAAACTGACCCTTGACTTTTACAAAAACCATCCAAAAGAATTCATCGGCTGCCTGAATGTACAGATGACTCTCTATGGGATGTACTCTTTGTCATATGACCTGCAGTGCTACCATGCCAAGAGAATGTTGAGGTGAGCAAAGTTATTTTATGTCATGGCTCCATAAGTATACTGAAGCCAAGACTGTAATCAGTCATAATCACGTGTACAATAGAGAACAATGCTAAAACACCCGTTACACAGCATTACATAATACTATAATGAACTAATGCAAAAATATACCATATTTTATACATTTAAATGTGCGAATGAATTACATTAGAAACTTCTGTTGCAAGAAAGATCAGTGAATTTAGGACTATGTGATCGATAATTGAACATTTCATGCAATGCTACAAAATATGGGGAACATTTATACAAAAATGTCATTTAACAGCTTCAGTTGCAACATAATGAATGACTGTGATCAGTAGGATGAAAAGCATAGATTTCAAATGCGTCTTGTGCTTTTTAATAACTTGAGAGTCAAATGCTGCTCAGGACATTAAAAGATAAGCTTAATGAATAGGCCAAACAAATATATGATAGCCAACATGATTTGCCCATTGAATAGGAGCAAACAATTGCAGAGATGCAAGACTCTACTACAATTTTATACATTGTTCGGAAGAATAGTTTCACTGTGCTACAAAGTATTTTGGTGGACCAACATACAGACAAGCAGACAGACAGACAGACAGACAGACAGACAGATAGATGGATTGTTAAATTTAATTCAATTCAACTTCATTTGTGTAGCGCTTTTAACAATAGACATTGTCACCAAGCAGCTTTACAGAAAGATTTAAGGTCTAGATTTAAATCCCTAATAAACAAGCCAGAGGTGACAGTGGCAAGGAAAAACTCCCTGAGACAACATGAAGAAGAACCCAGACTCAAAAGGAAACCTATCCTCTTTTGGTTGACACTGGCTAGTAGGATTTTGATCATTATAATATACAGTTGTAAAAAGTAAAGGAAAAAAGCACAAAATGTTTTGAAGGGATATGGAATGTTCGGTATGAGCATATTATGATTCCTGGGATAAGCGTAGGAGCCCTAGCAGGAGAAGTGTGGCAGGATCTGGCACTAGCATCACATCAGGCAGCAGGAGTGCATATGCAGCTCGACAGACAGAGAGAACAGATTTGTTCTACCCACCCATTAAAAACGGTGTTTTTCCTTGTCTCTGTGTTGGCAGGGAAGCTCTAAGATGGACTCTGTTCAGCATGCAGACCACTGGCCATGTTTTACTGGGTACCTCATACTATATGCAACATCTTATTGATGAGGATGAGAAAGCTGAGGCACAACTGACTGCATCTAGAAACATGAGCAAAACATTACAGGCCATCCAATGGAAGAAGACTGCAGCTGACCACAGAAACTAGAAACCAGGAAGTGTGCCGGCCACTGCAATGGCATTGTTTTTCCCCAAGCAAATGGCTTGGAAATCATTGTGGCGTCATGTTACTATGTTACTGGACTATAATCACAGAACCATACTTGCTATGACAATAACCAGGAATCCACTGTATTTGTTATATTTTGCAGGTACATAAATGTGTCTAACAATTTTTCACTGCTAAGAATTACTACTATTACTACTATTTTGTATCGATACTGATTATTGTGCCTATTTTTTCCTTGAACTTGGATTAAATATTGAGTTCTAAGGTTTCTGGGGTTCTCGTCCAGCCTTCTAGTCTGAGTATGGTTATGTATATATGACTCTTAATTTTTTTTGCAAAGTGTGTGGGTGTGTGTGTGTGTGTGTGTGTGTGTAGAGGGGATGACATGCCTGTCTGACTGGTCTGGGCTGTAATTGGCCTCCGAACGGGTGCTTTCCCTCATCCCACATCAGCTTGTAATTGCCTCTGAGGGAAAGAGCGAGAAAAGGCCTGGGGGGATAGAAAGAAAGAGAAACGGAGAAAGAAAGGACATGAGGGTATTACTAGATTGAGGAAGGGAGGAGGGGAAGAAATATGGAATGATGGAGAGAAAAAGGAGAGAATGAGAGAGAGATTGCAGAAAGGCACAGCTGGAGGGAGTAAAGTGGAGGGGACGGAAATGAGACGAGAGTGGATGACGCATTTGGATCCTGCACCTACCACTCCATGCCACTCAGTGTCCTTTCCAAATCATGCCCATTCACTTGCACAACGCTCCCACCACAGCCTCACCACCAACTGGTCAGTTTGCTAGCGGCTAGCCTTTGAAAGGCACTGGCGAACAGATGACTAGCTAAGTGAGATCAAAAGACCTTGATTTAGATCACAAACCCTGTTTTCAACAGATTGGGCAACGGCAGGGAGAAATACACATCAAGATTTAATTAAGGTTCCTGTATTCTAGTACTAAAGCATTTAAAGCTGGTGATAATGCACCTATATGACAGTTGTCCCTACACAAGCATTAAATTCTGGTCTCCTATGTGTAAACCAACCCCACTAATGTAAGATTTGTCTCTAGTTCAGGCAGCCACGCTACAGTTATTCTACAGCAGGGAGGTTCCTGGGGCTCGAACACCCTGCAGAGTTTAGCTCCAAACCAGATCAGCGCACCTGATCAGGCTAATCAAGGTCTTCAATCATTGAAAGTTCAGAGCCAGGTGTGTGCTATTGCAGGATGCAAGAGCTCCAGGAGCAGGCATGTGCTTTTTACCATATGTTTTTATCAATCCAGTGGCAATGTACAGGTTTTTATGCATGGGTTGGCAAAGGGGGGACAAAAGCAACACCTAATTACATCTAGAACAATGCTGCATTTGCAGAATATCTGATTTGTGTCTTGATGCAAAAAGAATTGCCAAATAATGACATTACTGTAACAGCTTCACAGTTCCTCTGTAGTCATAGTTGCTCTGTAGTTCCTAATACTTAATGGATTTGTTCAAAATATCTGTGAAAAGGTTTATTTGACTTACATTAAGGATTTTAAAAAATTTGTATCTGAATCTCTACAATAAAAAGTCATCGGCAAAACACGGGTGCTTGGATTTTAATTTTTTGTGCCTTATGTTATTCGTGCATCAATATTGTTATCAATAAGCATTGCTGAACACACCTACTTACACACAACCGCCTTTTTATTTTATAACTATTCTCTTCTTTTTATAGCCGGTTTATAGGCAGTAGCTTGGTACACTGAATAAACCACATTGTTTTTTTCTTTCATAGCAATATGTTTTTTTTCCTTTCACACTCATATGCACAAAGGCCTGTACACTAATGCAAACAATCGTTCATATTTTTTGCTCTGCTTATCAAAAGTTTTTGATGATGATTTTGTGTGATTTTCAACAAAGCTGTGCAAGAGATATTTGGAGAGGAGGAGACAGTGCTGTCTTTAATAGACTGGTCTGCCCAGTCATCCGACCTTGATCCAATAGAGTTGTTCTGGGAGGAGTTGGATCAAAAGGTTCAAGAAAGGTGTCCAACCGCCTCCACAAAGCTCTGTGAAGCACTGAAAGAGGCATGTAAGAGGAATACCTGGAAAAGCTCTCTGTTTGTAGAAAGTGTGGGCAGCAGTTATAGGGGCGTCTTTTTGATGAATGTAGAGTTTTTAGTTGTTGTAAATATTTCATATGTTTACATGTGGTATTGTTTTCCTCATAATAAACCTGCTTGGTTTTTAATATGTTATGTTTTTGCAAACTGACAACAAAAGTGCACATTTATTTAAAACCTTTTGAAAAACTAGGTGTCACCAGACTTTTGACAGGCAGTTTATTTACACACGCATACACACACTCATCTCATCAGACTGTGTATTTTTAGCCTTGACTAACTCAACGGTCTGTGTAATGCTGCGTGAGGTATTCAGTTTGTAGTGCTGCTGAGAGGCGAACTAGAGTAAATGAAATGTGGCAGGCAGATTTCCATCCAATTCCATCCAGTCCAAACGTGTTTCTTTCCATTTTCATTAATAGCACGGCGTGTAGCCATAATAGAACATGTCATTTAATAACACTTATTTTCACAGAATATAATCAAGATCAAATGCCACGAGAGGCCGTGATCCAACAGGACGTGGGCCTTTAAGAGCAAAAGAAGGGGATTTAATACGAAATAGTCTCGAAAGAGTCTAAAATCAGACCCAAAATGCAAGATAAATTACTTTCAGCCATAAATTTCCAATAACAGGGATAATGTTGGTGGTAAGCGTTTAAAATAATTTAAAAAATTTTTTTTAAAAATTCAAAGAAATTGAGAAATGTGCATGTAACAAATGTGCACATTTGTTTTTAATATAATATTAATTATATTTTTTCTAAAAAGCTGATCAGCAATTAGATGCGCTCAAGAACACGTTAATGTGCAATAATAAATGCGTCGCTAGCAGAGTTGATTTTCATATTGTTTATGGTCAAAACTATATTATTTACGAAATAATACGTAGAAATAGGACATAGCCTTGGTTTTATGAGATGCGACCGGGACGCCTTTGCGCAATCACAACACCCGTCAATGAAGCGTGGGACCTTTTCATATTACTACATCTCTGGCTGTACATAACCAAACAAATTGTTCTATCACGCCGAAAGCTCGCGATCATAATTTCACAAGCCTGCCTTCAAGCAATAAGAGGACAACATGTGATGTTCAGCAATAAAGAATGCTCAGACATGTCCACCCTTGAGGCGTCTCGGGTGACCTTGCGCGCGTGGCCTAGCTCCTCCTCCTACTTCTCGCGCGCCGGGAGCATGGTGCTGCATTCAAGTGCTGTTTCTCATTTCCTTTTGCAGGGTGGAAGTTTGTAATTATGGCATGACACGTCCGTTCAAGTGATGGATGCCTGAAATAAACAGCAACCTTGTATTTCTATGGCCGGTGTCTACCAGAAAAGACGTATGCCCGGAGAGACCAAAAAATAGACGTAGAAAGACAATAAAGAAACATCAATTAATAATGATAATAAGGCTAAGAATTAGCCGAGTGGTGATTGCGCAATGTCACCGAAAACATTTGACATATCCGTAAGACCAAACGACAACAGCGAAAGCCGACAACAAACTTAATATTCTTTTTATTATGAATAGGTCATGGGACACGTTAGAGGGGAATGTTTAATACAGCACGCTTTTATGCATGCAAATAACCGCCTACTGATTTTTTTATTTATTCCCCCGCCCCCCATTATATTTATTCTCGACCAGTCATAATTCGGCAAGTCGTCTCACTTGCTTGTACTCTTTATCGACGCCAATTCCGACAGCACGTGAAGGCAGCCCTGTGTCCACCCGACGGCCTCTCCCTCCTCCTCGTGCCTGCAGCCGTCTCGCTATTGGTCGGCGCACGCACGGTCTGCGTTCCAGAGCCGGTGCGCGCGCGCTGCATCCTCCCGCCGCAGTGTGCACGCGCTCCGGAGTCCGGCCGATACTACAGCACGTACCTGCAGCCTCCCGCTGGCCCGCCGTGCAGCGCACTGCATCTCCCCACGGCACGCTATAACGCCACGCTGTCACCGGGCTTTTACGATCATGCGATGCGATGTGATGTGATGTTAAACTTGGTGATGCGTTTTACTGATATGTGAAATCTAACGCCTTAGGTTCACGCCACGCAGAGAGCCACCCGTGCGGGAATGAAGCGGAGACCGTCCGCTCCTGGGCTCGCGAGGTAAGTTATGCATAGTTGTAAACATTTCGCTGTCACATCCACGGCATCAACGCTGCGGATAGCAGCGGGCGTGCACTTCACGTCTTATACGTGCAGAATAGATATTCGTGGTATATGTGTACAACTGCATGATCATTCTGCGCCTGTTTTTGTGCCTGGTGGGAATTGCCAGGGATCTCGGAGCAAATCCATAATCATGTATTTAGTGCCTTTATTTTTTTTAACCCCTGAAAAGCGAGTGAAGAGCTGTTTCTGGTCTTTTCTCCATTTTCACCCTTTTTATCCTACAGAGGTTACAGGTTTTTTAGACCATAGCACCTATTTCCACTGTAGTGTCTCTGATTAGAGCTGGTGACAAATCCGTAGCTTGTTGTATCTGCATGACTAGTGTGCAGTGATGTGTTCATCCACTGAGATCTATCAACTGATACAGCAGTGCACAACAAGCTTGTTGGAAGCATATAGAGCTTAGAATATTGCTACACTATTAAGAAGTTTTATTTTATTTAACCCAGGGACAAAGTGGTCAAAGTTTCATCGTTTATTGGATTTCTTCTCAATCAGCAAGCGAGGGTTTTAAGTTTGTTGTTCATTTTTGTGCACGGCTATTATTTGCTTTAATCTCCTCAACTCCGAGGACCCGTGGATGATTCCACACTTCCACCTCTCCCTCTTATAACATAATGTTCGATTATTCATTTTGCATTGTTTTCCATGTGGATAATACGTATTAGGGGTTGGAGATGTCAGTGAGCATAAGAGGTTAATGATGACTAAAAATGGCATATTTAGATGTACACTTGAAAGCAAGGATGCAGTTTATGCGTTTAATTATTAAATCAATGTTTGACTCAGGGAGAAAGAGAAAGAAGGATTGAACATTACCATCTATTACACATTTCCCACATGTTAAAAATGACCTCAAAGAAGCACACACAAACATGTGATTATATACGTCTGACCCTATAAACAGCATTTGCATAGCTGGGGGGCTTTGACCCGTGACTATAGAGACCACAGTCGCATAGTTTTTCAACCCTGTATCATTCCTCGAATGCCCTGAGACTCTTTTTTTTTTTTCCTGGCCCTCCAAGGACCCAGCAGGAAAACATTTTTTCTACAAGCACTGAGTCAAGTCAAAAGTAAACAAGAGTGAGGAAATATATCCTGGGTGTAAATGACTGGACAGACATGGTCAGAATTTTAACATACAATAGTGATGAGAGCTGCATTTTAATTGCCGGTAGCTATTCTGAAAGGTCTCATACAAAAATTATGCTGAATGTGATGCATATAAAATATACACATTACGTATGTCCATGTATATCAGTTGCGTGTCTTTTCTTAGGTGTAAAACAATTATCACGCTGTTACTGAATATCTCCATGTTCAGGCAGCATCAGTATTCCACAACTGGTTTCCTCTCTTCTCTCTGTTGTTTTGCTGCATACTCCAAAGAGGAATATATGTCTTCCCTCCGAGTTTGTTTGTCTGAAGAGGGGATGGTAAGATGAAAGCAGTGTCTCATCTCCTGCTCCTTCAGCTGAACAGACATATCAGAGAAAGAGAGCGAGAGAGTGTAAAGTTCTAGGCAGTATAAGGGCATATCAGACAAGGGGAGAGAGTGCAAAAGTACCTCATAGTTGCAAAAGGAAAGACAGAGGGCCAAGCATCAGATGAAATGATATATGCAGCGGAGGAAAGGGAGAGGGTTATGGAGAAGAGGATGAGGTGAAAAGCATAATGAGAGAGGAGCAGAATCTCAATGAGAGGATTACTTGCTTGTGTGCTTCCAATATGAATGGAAGTTAACCTCTTGACAGACAGAGACATTTATTACCATTAAAACATCTTCTCATCTTTCTTCCTTTCCCTCTACCTCACTCATTCCGTTGCCAGGAGATAAATTATATTAATTGAGTTCTAATTGCCTCTTTCTCTAGATAAGAAACTTCATCATTTCAGCCAAACGGCTCCATGTCCAAGACCCTCTCTGTCTCTCTTTCTCTGCGTCTCTGCATTTACACACCACCTATTTAAACTCCCCAAGATTTCCGTAAAAGCCTGGTGTTGTATTAATAATGCCCGTAACAGACCACACAAAAGCTGGAGATCCATTTCTGCTGCATCTAAAGGCACTGTTGGTTCTATAGTGAATATTCCATCAATTTTTTGAGATTTCAACCCGTGTCAACTGACCTCAAGTGCTTAAAGTTTGTTTACATGCTATCGAATCTTGTTTATTGGCTATGAATTTGTCGTGTAACAGGTTTTTTTTCATTGTATCATAATAGTGTCCTTCTCACATAGTAGCCTACTCGCAGGTACATATCACTAGAAGTCAAAAATGACAGATGGCTGTGATCTGAAGTTATCTTCCTAAGCAGAGACACATCTTTAGCTGCTCTGTTCCTCATTGCAGCTTGTTGTGTGTGTGGATGATAATAAAGATAGGTCTCTCCGTGTAAACAGCTAGTGACTGGGACTTGTATTGAACTGCTCTAAAAATTCTTGCCAAGTGTTCATTGACCTGAAAGCATGAGATAAGACACAGACCCCGTACCTGGGTTAATGCAGTTTTTGCTGCAGTGACCAGATGCTCGTCACTCCGCATATCTTTTTAACAGCATATTCATATAAGAAAAACTACTGCTTTAAGTCAAAGCTTGGCCTCAGCAACTTCATAGACATTTTTCTGTGTTCTCTAAATGTTTTCTGGCACCGTACATGAGCATATGTTGAAAGTGGCATTTTAAAGATTATTTTAGTCTCCTCTTTGATATTTACCTTTGTAATTATATGAAATTGTTGAGTGCCTCTTCAGAACATAAGTATGGAGATTATTTTCCCTTTGGAACAAAAGGACATTTTTCTCCTTTTAAAGTGATTAAAGCCATTGAGACATGCAAGTCCTCTGTCACTATCAGTGTAGCTGATGTTGCATATTTCTGCACACTGTTTACTGTAAGTAATCCCCTTGGGGTGAACAACTATAGTATCAGTGTAATATCTCAGATTTGGTCAACAACCCATTCCTTTCAGTTCAGTGAATCAACACCACAAAGATTTGTGGCATTTACTGCAATGGCAAGAAATGAAAAACAGGTTTCTTCAGCATACACTTTTCTCAGTGCATTAATCTTTACCCAGTTAGTCAGAACAGAAGTGTGTAATTGGGTTTTCTGTTTCTTCACACTGTGGATGAAAAGGTCATGACCATTCCCAGTCACACTGTGTGTAAGCTCACACTGCACTTTCTAAACGTGACCGGAAATGGCTAGAGTGCGCCTTTGCTTTCAAGACTGTACAAGCGGTTATTTCTGTTCCAAAAACGGGCCTTTACGAGCAAATCAGAATGTCAAATCTTATCTGTGGACTTCACACAAAAGAGAAAGCGTATGGATTTTAAAGTACTAATAACCTTTATGCTTTGACCATCACCAAACATAACCAAGGGTTACCAATGTGGCATAGTGTAAAGGAACAAGGTGTGACATCACTATTCAGTCTAGCAAAAATTAATAGTATTGTTAATGGCTAAATGTTAAGATTGAGGGTAAAGATGTTTTACCCAGTTTTACCCAGTAGACCAAAAAAATAGCAGTCTCTCCCTTAAAAGCAAATTGAGTGTTATCGGCCATCTGCCATGCATTTGAACTGAGCCACACAATAAGCTTTCTCAATATGTCCAGCCAATCGTTCTTCCTAGCTGTGAAACCAACTCATACGTATAATCCATTCACAGCTTTGTAAAAGAACCGCAGCTCTATGTCATATGGTTTGATGTAGACCCTAATAACTCATTAAGTTGATATAGTGTGTCATAGCACATAAGACTGCAGGAGCAGCACCACCAGTTGATGTGAGAGCAGTCATCTGAGTGTAACTGATGAAAGAGGAGCACAGTAGCTGGAGAATGGCGTATAGAATTATGCTGTTGTGGTTTATAGTGATGCTTCTAAAATTGGTTCTGGATGCACAATGGTGTGGTGTTTTATGGTTTGCACAATGATGAACTGAGCAACTTTTTATTTAGTTGTAGCAGTTATTAAGACAAAGCACATAATTAGAAATATGATATACTGGACCGCCTGCCCTCATCAACACAGTGTTTTATGGTGGTGTTATTTTGTAACATGAGGATGCAGAGTGGTGACACGTTTTATGGCGAATAGTTTCAGCAGTAATGAAATTTTGCACCTGCTCATCTGTGTGGGCTGCAATCTCTATCTCGCTCTCTCTTTCTGGGAGCGATTTATGAGTAGGAGGTGTGTGGAGGAGCAGAGGGCAGGTGAGTTCAGCATAAGACTGTACTTACATTTTTCCCTCTCTGATTATCTCTCACTCTTTAACACTCTTTATTATTCTATCCATCACTTGCCCCTGTATGTGCAATGGCATTTTAGCAGAGAAATGGGGCTTTTGGTTGGATCTAAATGAGAAGTGGTGTAGAAAACGTTATAGATTTAATAGTTGGTCCGAAAGACCAGTATTCTATCTCTTAGTTGAAGCATAACACCCGTTTTGTCATATCATCACTAAATGTGTGTACGTTTTGTCATGCTCTCTTGCACTTCATCCTTGGAGAAGTGGATCTTAATTGTGAAGAATGTGTGTGAGGAAAACAATTTTGAATTCCAAGAACTCTTTCATGAGACCATTCTTTCCTAGAAGCGGAGGTCCCCTTGCTACCTTTTAATTAATGTGTCTAAAGACTGCTTTAGATATGTCAGCGGCTCTCTCCCCATCTGGCTAAGTGAACAAAATAGCCAATGAAAAACACAGCGTGTCAGAATGATCAGCTCCCTCAGGCAGTTTGAAAGAAGGAAGCTCATTTTTTCATGCAGGACACAGACTCACGATAGGTCAAAGATGATGTCATTCTCTGCACATTTCGCTGAAGCAAAGATACCAAACTAGGCCTATTAAAAAACATAGAAAAGTAAAGTGAGTGTTTTGCAACGTGTTAAGAAATTGACATGTTTTGTGCATTATACAGAAAGTAATGCACTCATGCTCTCAGTAAATTATGTTTTGTACACAGGGCCTAGAAGACTCTTTAATATACTGGTACAACAGCATAAAAACAGAATGCACTAGTCCCTTTTAAATTGAGTAGGGTTGGATTTCTTCTTTGTAATTTGGGTGACATACAAATTATATTACACTTGATGCAACAAAAAACATCACACAAGGAGATTTGGCCTTTCCCTAGTGGCTTAAGTCATTGCTGTCATAAAGTCTTGAACCCTGACCATGACTACTTGAAGGAAAATAAATTAGGTAACTGATTCTGTCGGTGGTTATGGCGGGACTTATGACTAGCCTCCTGCAGTGAAAGCATTGTTCTGGAAATGGGAAGAAGTTATTAAAACTAAATTGCTAGACCCTCTGCAAAGCCTCCTACACTACAGGAAAGGTTAAAAAAAATTAAGAGATGACAGATAGTAGCATAGAATAAAGGGTTTGACTAAATGTCTGCAGAAAAAGTGTACCGTTAACTAATTCTTAATTTGTACTTGCTAAAAATTCTACATTCATCAAAATATCCTCCTTTAGCATTAATAACAGCCTGGGATATTTGAGATGTCCTTCCTAAGTTTCAGCAGGTATGTTGCTGGTTTGGCATAATAACTTCGTTTCTGACTCCACTGAGTCATCAGGTTCGATTGGTGAAGGTGACTGTGTGGGCCAGACAGTTTTTCACAGAACACCTTGACTAGATGTCAATAAACATGTGTTGTGTTGGTTGTTGGCAAATTGACTTAACTGTAAAATATTTTTGAAACTTTCAAAAAATCACTGTTTGCTTCCATACTTTTGGCCTGTAGTGAACCTTCGTGCCAGGGGACTTCATTAGGAAGTGTGTGTTAGCTGGGGCTGCACCTGGGCTTCACACACACACACACACACACACACACACACACACAGAGACAGACAGACAGAGACACCACACCAGCCGCCTTATAAACAAGCCCCCAATCTACAAAGCACAGGCCCTGCATATCCAGTTTCGTATTTATGGGAAGAGGCTTGGTTGTGTCAGAGTTAATAAAGTATTTAGAGAAGTTAGCACTGAGATTTTCAGTTTTGATACTAAACAACCCTACACTCATTCTCACAGATGGAGTTTAAATAGCTTGACCCACAGAGAGAGAAAGTTAAACGCATCAGTTTATAAGAATAAACAAGGACACACAAGATCTTGCAGGGTTCGTAAGTACATTGACCCTCTACCCCAACAGCTTGCATTCATTCATTTATTTATTTATTATATTATATTTAAAACTGCTGGATGTAAGATTTTGACCCTCTCTGGTAGAAAAATGCTATTGCGAGCTACTCGCAGAAGAACATTTCACAACACATGTTGTGCTGCGTCCTTCTCCACCGCACGGATTAATCTCATGGCTGCGAGATTGAATGTGCTGAATAAAGAACGAGAGACTCCAATCAGCAAAAGTACTGTCAAAAGAAGACTGCGTTGTTCATTTATTGATTTATTTCATTCAATTCATAGCAAGACACTAGTATTCCCACATATAGCTGAATATAATTGAACTTTTAAACATGTTGGGTGATATCCCAATTATTACATTAATAACACATTTATTGTACCTAGCATAGATTAGATTGTTCTAGAAACGCGGCTCTTGAGCTGCGCTGGTGGAATGCGCTTGTGTGCCGTTGCGTTAGGCAGATATCATGCCTAGTCTGTACAAAAAGCATCCTATGTGTGATAACCCTGGTGTGTGAGGTGGTTTTACCCTATATTTTTCTTTTAAACCTTTAGTGCTTTTAAAGTCTGCATCAAACGTCCCACCAATTCCGACCCGACACCCCTGACACAGCACTGACTGTGAATTAATATTGCAGGATTGTCAGGGCAACTCACAACAGCTCAGGAATATCATATTTTAGAGTATTTTTTTGTCCCCTGACTTTTGTTTTTTAACAAAAAAAATCCCACGCACTGTAGCTTTAACACAAGGTTAGCACAGTGTTATGTGGTGTGTGTATTATTTTACATCTCTTATTTAATGGCTTTAACTTGGCTAATAAATATGTAAATATGTCTTCTGGCTTGCAAGTTTTTCAGTCTGGGAAAACAAAGCAGACGAAAAATTCTTACTTGCACTTATTCCTAAAGAGCAAATTTCTGCAACACATAAACTCAGTTATAGTAAACTATACCATGCTTTGGTTGGGTATGCTGGTATATCAAACCATGAAAAGCAAGAATAGAGCCTTTTTTGGTGTTGCCCTAAGTTAACCAAGACAAGCACAAGACACAAAGATTTTAAAGGAGGACCTTAGATTAGATTCTCTCCCAGTCACAGACATGCTTTACAGATTTTTAAGCCATCAGAAAATCAATGTCTGCTTTTCTCTAATCTTTCATCCTCAAGGACAGTGCAGAATAAAACTGCAGGCTATTTACACCTTATACTTTTGACAGGAGCTTGAGACTATAGCCACAAATTAGACAAGGTGTAAACAGTTTTCTGATATAGTTGCAGAGTAATCTGGAAACCCAAAACCACATGACTCAGTTGAGATTATGTGAGCAATCTTGTGTTCACTCAGAAAGCACCTCCCTAACTCCAACTCTCCTTGACTGAGACTTTTCCCTTTCTTTTCATTGTGAATCCTCACTGGTGTAAACACACAGGCCTACATTATAAATACGGAAACACACTCCCTCTGACCAATCTTTGGCTTACATGTTATCAAATTGTATCTTTTTCTAGATTGTTTGTACTTGGGAGCATGTTGGCTTGTTTTGGGCATGACCTCCACATTGGTACTGACAGTAATGCAGCTTTATCTCAACAGCACAGATTAAGGAGAGAAGGAGAGTATGGCCTCTGGCAGCTCTGTGCCTTCAGTGTGAGCAAGAAAACTTCTCTTCTCCTGGGGTGACATGTTTACCTGTAAAATGAGATCCGTCAGACCCCACACACACTTTCCCTCGCATTGTCCTGATTTCAGACCAAGAATCACAAATCCAATTCCACCGTCATCTGAAGACAGCTCAAAAGCCATCAATAATGTAGAGGGATGTCTATACTTGACACTTCAAATGTTCTTTGTCATTGACTGCCATAAAGAAGGAGACTGAAAATGAAACACTGAGGCCTTTTGCTTGTCAGTTATTGTCTCTGTGTCTCTGACACAGCAAACATCAGGCAGTCCATTCATGCTCTCAGCCAGCTGGAAATCTGCACTACAAACTGACAGAGAGGAGGGGATTAAAAGGTAGAGAGAGAGAGGGAGAGGGAGAAGGGGATAGTGGGCAGAAAGAGCAAAAGAGGGAGGGATCGAGGGAGAATGGGAAAAGGGAACCGAGAGAGAGACGAGGGGTAAGACAGAGAGAGAGAGAAACGGATAGGAGACCGAAAAGAGAGACTGCATCACTCAACAAGCAGTCTATTCTGTCATTGTTCCTATATTACCCCTCTGTAACACTTCTCTATTTGTGCTCCATTATCATTGTGCCTGACTCTTTTGCTCTGTCCTGCTATATCTGAAGAAAGGCATGTTTATTTTTTCTTGTCCTGTGGCCACCACAGTTAAATGTTTTTTAATCCATTTTAGCCATGCGATGATACTTTTGGAATATGATACAAACAATAAAAGCAGAACACATGCGACTATCAGCCGCATCTGGCCTCCTGTTAAAATCGCCCCTAGCCCTGTTGCTATGGCAACAATAATAGGAGTGAATAGTTGGCTATCAGTCTGACAAAATGTTTATTTGGTTCATGCATACATAAGTACAAAATGTTAGTTTGGGGTTGGGGCAAGTGACTGTATTAGGAACGTCCTCTCAGTTGTTTGCTGTTACTTTGATTTTGTAGGCTATGTGCAGGAAACAGCAATAAGGATTTAAGAAATTGTGTAGCTGCTCTTACTGAATCCTTCAGCACTTTGTGTCATTGGAGCAACTGATACATTATACTCACACAAAGACTGTTACTTGTATTTTTGAAAAGTATTTGTGTCACGCTGTAGATGGGGAGGCGGACACAAGCGTGAACCGTTTCAACATACACTTTATTTTAACACAAAACATCCAACACACGGAACACAGCCATGACAATGAACAACAGAAGACCATAGACACGGAAAACACAGGGGTTTAAACACACATTAATCGGGCACAAACGAGACACAGCTGGCTACAATGAATCACGAGACAGGGCGGACTAGACAAACGTAAACAGAAGCGCCGTGCGAGGCGGTATGCACGTGACAATTTG